>JAIFRP010000030.1:1930745-1940904 GCA_032403825.1 Odynerus spinipes
TTTTTTTTTTTTTTTTTTTTTTGTTAACTCTGTTCCAATATGACGCGAGAATCCGACGAAAATAATCTTCCCCCTAACATCCTCTTTTTATCGCACGTAGCACCCGTCGTTACGAGGAGAACTCGAAATCGAGCGAGATCGGAAGAAAAACGTAAATGGCAAATCGAATAGCTCCGTGATAACGCGAGAGGATAACGAAAGTTCGATTGAACGGCACGTTCCTATACACACACATACGCGCATACTCTTTTTAGATGTTCCGTGTTTCGTGCTCCGCAGCTAACCAATGCCATCGGCTACGGGGGACGGGTGGAGGGAATAATAAACAAAAGTTTGTGCGAAAACTTTGGTTTTAAAATGATATTAGCAGGCACGTGGGGTAGGTACAGAGAATCTTGGAGAGTTTCCGTGTTGGATTCAGTGAGAGGGAGGAGAAGAGTCGGATGGTGGTGGGGGGTGGTAAAAGTGGGGTCGAAAGAAGGGGATACAAAGTAATGATAAACTTCCGAACAAGCCTTCGCCAGCTAGCGAGCGACTGTCTGCTGCGAGTATTCCTTCTTCTTTTGTTTTCTCTTTTCTTTTATCTTTTCTACTCTCTTTCTCCTCCTCCTCCTTCTCCTTCTCTTCTTCTTCTTCCTGTTCTTCCTTCTCCTTTTCTTTTTCCTTTCGCTACCTTTTTCTTCACCTCGTTGTTAACTCCTTCTTCTCCTTCCTCTCTTTATTTCTCTTTGCTTCCAGCTACCCCCACCTTCACCTCCCTCCACCTCCTCCTTTTCTTTACCCTTTTCATCATGTTCAACGGCAACTTCACGTTCCCCAGCTCGACGTCTCGAGTTTCGTGCCGCGTTCGTAGAAATTCATCCGTGCACGCTCCACCATCCGTATCTTCGAAAAACCCTCGGGATCAACTGCTTTCATGGGAATCCGTAGACTGCCGCGCGTCGGTTCGCAGCCAAACCTTCTCCGATATTCGAGATGTTTTTCGTGTAACGTACCTACCTCCCGACTTCCTTGCCACCACCTTTCTTTTCGATCGGTGCCGGGAGCTTCTCGGGAAACGCGAAATGCTTCTTTCTATTTTCTTTTTTTTTTATCTACTTTTTTCATACCGCATCTCAGTTATATGCCGAAGTCTAGACAGTGAGAATACGTTTTGGTCGCCTTAAGCTGTGCCGTGAGAGGCGGTACGGTACGAGCTTTTCCTCGTAACCCGATAGAAGAAGATGGGAAATGGGATTCTCGTTTTGATCGACTCTCCGAAAGAAAATAATAGGTTGGCCAGAAAATTCGTACAGAAACAAAAAAATTGCGGGAATTTTCTGACCAATCCAATACATTCTGTAGATAGTATAAAATTGTTTTTGCGGGTCGTTCTGCGTTTAAAGCACAAAGTTCGTATTACGATAATTTATTTAACAAATAACAACGATAAAATTAGTACAGCGTTCGTTTGTTACGCTTTATATTATACGATGTGACTGTTCGGTGTCGCTGTACAAACGCGTGCAATACTTCATCGCGTTAAAAAATGTGTTTACATTATTTTATTTATTTGTCAGTTAAGTCTAGACTAATACATATAAAAAGTATCGTTGTCGATCGGTGGAAGAAAAATTCGCGAATACGAGATATCGCGTGACAAAGAAGCTCCCTTCGTTACGCGTAGAACGCGCGAATGCAATTAGCGGAGGTCGGTGCATGGCGTAGAACGTTACTCATTATGCATTGTTTTCGCGTCCGCGTTTTCGTCGTCCGTCGATCGAAGAGAGACAGAACGGGAGACGCAGCGTGATGATTTCGTTAGAAAGACTCTCGTTAGCTTCGTTTCGTTCTCCGGACGAACGAACGTTCCAAGAAATAAGAAACAATCGACGACGGTGTTCTTTTGAATGTTGTACATTAATTAACTACGGGCCATCTTCCTCGTTTCTTTTTCATTTTGAGACGTCGTCGGATCAATGGGCGTCGGGGTCTTCCCGAAAGACTCGTCGACGAGTTCGTTGAATTTGTCGATCGTCAATTTTGTTCTTTTTTCATTTTGTCCATTAACTAACATGGCTTTGGTTTGTGTTAAATTAAAAAAAAATATTGCTTCTGTTGGATAATTTTCTCCCTCTCCCCCTTTATCTTTCTTACTTTTGTATTCGCTCTTTCTTCCGCGTAATACATTATACACATAGTTACGCAGAACCGAATTAGCTGTCCATCCAATTATCTGCTCAACGGACTTCACTTATCTTCATCGTAAAAAAGTAGCATAGAGAAAATGTTGAGCTCACTTTACTCCGTCCATCCGTCGTTGATTTTCCTTTCTTGCGCAACTTACGGCTTCGCGAATATAACTTTTTTGTAAAAACGTTTGAAGAGCCTTCACCGACACGGTGGTGGATGCTTTGGATGCCGGATCCCCCAACACGATGGATAACGGGGCCTCGTCGATACGACCGATGAGTAGCACCGACAAAAAGAAGAACGTCATCTTTGTTGCCAAGCGAAATTTTACTTCCTCCCTTCGTACGGACGTTTTATTATAGGGCTCGGGTTATTAGAAAAGTTTCGTTGATTGCGCGTCAGAGTTACTCTCGAATTCGCGTGACTTTGTATCTCGATAAACGTACCGCGGAAATGTTACTTTATGTAACCACTTGTATATTTCATTTAACATCGCGTCCTGAGTTTTATCGCCGTCCAACTTCGTGACATCGTTACAACGTACCTACGTTACGTATGTAACTACGGTCTCGCGCGCGTGTTAACACTCTACAAAATTTCATCCGTTCCCTTTTCACTCGAGTTATACCAAAAATGATGGACGAGTCGGTTTTGTTGTCCATAATGGCTCATAAATTTCACGCATCGGATTTTTTCATTCCCGACGACGCACATATACCCAGCTACCTTACGGCGAAAATCTTGGAAAGTTCTGCGGGGATTTCTGACGAGCGATCGAATTTTAACGATATAATCTCCCGAGCGGTGTCGTTAATCACGTCGGCGTCTATAGCCTCGATTATTCCATAACATTCCGTAGGAGTAGGTAGGTACCTACACGTTGCTCTTTTTAGCATTCGATAAAAATATTTAAGATACACCTACTTACTACAGGTTAACCCATCGAGGGAACCCTCCCTTGATTTAATTAAAAACCACCCGACCTGGGATTACCTACAAAGAAAGAAGAAAGTCTTGACACCATTGGTAATGCCAGTTCGAATTTTTGAAAGAATCAAACGGACAGATATGCAAGGACATTAGGGGGTGCTACTAATTAGTAAACTTGGGTGATTAAACGTGGTCTACGTCGAAGAGGGTCTCCCGAGAGGGCGTCTCCACGATGGCACACGCTCTCCTTGATTCAACGTCAGACCCCGTGATTCTCCGGCTCGGCTGACCTCGTGGGGGCTTCGTGGGGGCTTCGTGGACCCGGCAGCACCCTCTCGAGGTCGACGGGGTGAAGTGTGCAAGGGTGACGTGGGTCGGAAGGAGGGACGATGCCAGCAGTTGCGAGAAGGGAAAGACGAAGGGTGCGAGAGATGCCGCGACTTCCATAGCGCGCTTGTAATTTTGAATTACGACGCTCCTGACGGCACGACGTCTACGTGACTGTAAAATTACCCCTCATGAATCATCCTATCGCTGGGCCACAATTCACCGATGTAGCGTGTTCATGCGTCGATTAGAATCCGATATCGATCGATCGAGGGTAGCGGAAAGGTGGAAGGGGAGGTAGCGATACGAGTGTCGAGCTCGTGAGAAATTTCTTTATCGTCGAGTAGACTTTTTTTTCTTTTTTTACAAGAAAAAACATCGACGTTCGATAATATCGTGAAGTCACGTTGCGCTGTATCGGTTATCCTTTATTCTAGACGATAGGTAATAGTGTCCAGTCATATTCTACAATCCTTCTACAATAACACAGCTTCTTTCGTAAGCTTAAGAGATAAGAATATGAACTGTGTAGTCGTTCCTTTTACTTTGTACAAGAGACGAGAGAAGAAGAAGAAGAAGAAGAAGAAGGTGGATAAGGAAAAGAGTATATGTAAAGAGGAAAATATAGTTATGAGAATTTACCGTGCGAATAAAAAGCTAGCGACCCTAGAGAATTATAAAAAATTGCTACGCTTTATATAAATAATATTTATTTAATATCGTCGTGGTCGTTTTACCTCAAAATCAGAGTACTCGGCATGTAAGAAGTAACGAGCGATTGTTTATCTGCCAAATAAAAGCAATTTCTCTTTTTTCCCCCTTCCTTTCTTCTTTTACCGTTCTTTTCACGCTCGAGTACAGATTCGAAGCGTGACGTCCGTTCTCGGCGTTCGTAAAGAATCGCACGATCGGTAAGAGGCTTAGATAACAAACGACGGAGTCGTATTTCTATCCGCTCGGAAAAATAGAGTTTATTCGAACGCGTCGAATATCGATACCTCGCGAATCCGATGGAAAAATTCGCCGCATCTGCAGCAGCAAACCACGATGGAGGAAGAAAAACGCGCGCGCGCGCGCGCGCGCGTAACCAGGCGAGTTAATACCACCGGCGTTTTAACTTTAAAACGTCCGATAAAATACTTATGAAAAGCCGTTCCACCCCGTGCCTCGCTCTCTTTCACTTTCTTTCTCTCCGCGAAGCAATTTTGTTATCGTCCCGGAGCTGTTTAAAATTCAACATGACTTTAACCTGTACCCACCGCTACCACCACCACCACCGCCAGCGTCGCAACGATGCCGCTGCGATTCCAGGGTATCTTAATGCGGCCGAAAGTCAGTTAGCTCGAAGAAAGTTTAATCGCTATGCAAAAGTAACCGCTCCTCCTAACTTCGTTCCTAAACTCCCGTCCGCCGTTCATTCGGGAAATATTATTTCCTTCGCTAGCGTTGAGCACCCATTAATGCGTATTAGCTACGTATAAATGCGATTTTGGGATTATTAGTTCCTGAACGGAATCTTTTAATGAACTCGAAGTGATATTACATTTTTTTTATTAGTAAAAGTGAAAACGACGTCGCGTGGGTGTCAGTGCATAGCATTTTAATTATCTTCGTAGTTATCGAACCGATCCATTCGCGTTATCTTGCCAATTTGACTAAAGATTAATAATGATATTTTTCATAATGCCAATAACTTCTCATATTATAGTAAAAGTATAGTTTCGCGTTCTCGATATCCATCGTACGAGTGGGATCGAATTTCGAGATGGTAAAGGCGTTACCCAGCCACTATGAACGTCTCTTCTACGTGTTTTCGTAAAGTCCCCCCGTCAAAGTACGACAAGCGAATAATATATCACGTCGGTCCGCCGAAGGAAGGCCAAAATTGTCAAAGTTTGCAACAGTTCTGGGCCCTTTCTCTCCACGCTCTCAAACCCCTCCCCCCTCTTCCTCTCTTCTATTTCTCTTCCTTTCTTCGAAGGCACGCGGCCGCCAATATTCGAGCGCGCGCGCGTGCATATGTCCGTGTAAGGCGCGTGTACGTCGATAGTCGCAATATTTCACCGGTTCGAACTCTCTCGCATGCAAAGCATTCCACTTTTATACAATTTCTTTACTTTCCTCCCTTTATTCGTCATCTCCCGAACGTCCATTACTCTTTCGCTTTGAAAATCGTATAAACCTACGGTGATAGCGTGCCAAACCAAGTTGGACGATCTTCGCGCGGAGGAAACGATCGTTTGTTCGGTAAGAATCCAAAATTAATTAACGATCTAGTTATTAAAATTACTTTCGACCGTTCAAGCCGACGAGAAAAGTGGCGGTCCGTTATTTCTTTATAATCTCGATTCGCGCGTTAATCGAGAGAAAGCGGCGAAATCCTCGAGAGGGAGGAAACGAGAGTTGGGAAAGAAAGAAGTAGGAAGAAAGTAGGAGAGAGAAAGAGAGTACATTCCGGGATAATGAGAATGTGTATCCCAATCGCGTTCTCCTTAATTGTTTCCCACAGCGATTCGGGTCGGAGTAATAAACGTTAGCGAGAGAAGAAGAAGGGGGCTCGATAAGTGGAAAGGAGTTCCCCCCCACCCCTCTCTCTCTTTCGCACTTAAAGCTTCATTCACGGCGATTCTTTCATAAAATAAATGAACTCGACGAACGTGAGCAAACCGAATCGCGAGACGCACGCGGTCAAGAGAGTGCCGAGCTTGTAAAAAGCTTGATTGAGAGCTTTACGGATTACGAAACGAAGAGGAAAAAGAAGAAGAAGAAGAAGATTGGAGCAGCAAAAATGATTGGCTTTCTTTCCTGTTCCCCCCGTCGTTTTTATTTTACGATAAATTATGCGTTAGCGATCGGATCACTGGATTACTTTTAGGAATATCTAATCCATATATACGAAGCTTGAGAAAACGGAGGAAGAGGTAACACGATGAAAAGCATCGATCCTGATAAAAGGAGGTAGAGAAATTCGAAATCGCAGCCGGCTCCCATCCAGGATAATCCGAAGTGACCACAATGCAGCGGTTGATGCATGGTAGGTCCGACAGGGCATTGGTCATCCTGACACGGATATATCGCAAAGCCTACATTACTACTCTACCCTGAACCAGGAGAAGCACGTTACTCCGCAACATTTCGCGAAAGCTGCTACGAGACGTCGTTAAGATTTGTTTGTTCGAGTTTAAGGATGTGGATCTGCCTCTAACTAGTAGCACGTAGGTACCGGTGGACCGAAAAATCACCATGACTGATCGTCGCGATTTTTCCACGACGCTTTTTCCCAAGTTCGCGCGCGCGCGCGTTATTTCGCACGATTGACTTTGAATTTCGCGGCAAAAGTTTTTCCCTCGCCGAAGACATCGTTTCCTCGACACTATCGATTATAGATTTAACTTTCGGCGAAGAAGAAACGCGATCGAAGCAGTCGGCGAGAACAAAGTCGAAAGTTCCGAAGGAGAGATATAGGGTGGGTGGCTCGCGAAGTAGCTGGTTTTACGGAAAAAGAACAATTCACCGACGCGGTAGTTAGCGTTACGAGGCAGTGGTAACCGTAGCGCTGAAAGAAAGAGTCTTCCAACTATGGCCGGATAATTGGAGACTTTTAACGAACCGTCCTACTCTTCGATCCGTTCTTTGTATCAATTTCCTCCAGCGAGAGAAGGTAAGAGAAAGAACGAAGCGTTTTACGCGTTCTACGGGGAAAGGTGGCGGGAATTTGAACAAAAGCCGCATAACGATTCGAAATTTCGATAAATCGCTACGAAAAGATCGACGTACGGTGCAAAAGGGTAACTCGTAAAAACAACTTTGTCCCTCACTCTCCTTCTTTCCGGGGTGATTCTCTTGCGTATCTCGGCGATGGGATGGAAAAAGGAACGGGGTTAAAGCTGTGGAGACGGTCGAACGCTATTTATCTAGAAAGTAAGGACAGGCTCCTTCTACTCTCTCCTTTCTCCCTTACATTTCCGTTCCTTTCGAAGTAGCGCACTGCAGCCGTGCACTAAATCACGGTTTGTTCTTGTTGCTCTACCCCTATCTTCTGGCTTCTGGATTCTGGCAAGTTCCCCCACCGCTAGAATCGTCGTCAGCCGTCTTGAATCCTCGCTGGCGACTTGGTAAAAGAAGAAAGAGAAAGAAAGGAAGAAAGAGAAGAACGGTGCGAGCGAGAGAGTGAGGGGGTGGGAGGGAGAGGGAGAAAGAAAGAAAGAAAAAGAAAAAGAGGAAGAAAGAAAAGAACGGTGCGAGAGCGAGAGAGAGAGAGAGAGAGAGAGAGAGAGAGAGAGAGGAAGGAAGGAAAAGGAGCCCAAGGAGCTGCTGCCCGTGGAAGATCTGTCCTACCTCAACGTTAACGACCGTACACCGGAGCATGTTCCACCCTCCTTCCCGCTGTCTTTTCCTGCCACTTCTCGTCCTTCCCAAAGTTAAGGCGATTTTCACGGCGCGGGCTCCTTGCCAAAGATCCCGCGCCGTTCCGCCGCTGTTACGGAGTGTCGATCCCATACCTACTCTTCCGTTCTTACCTTCGATAATTCGACTCCTTCCCGAAGGTGCACCTTTGATATCGATACCACCGAATCGATATCCTCCCTCGTCTTATAAACCAAACCACAAATCGAACGCAGATCCACCGAAAGTGGAAAGGATAAAAGATTCTTCTATCTCTTTCTTCTTCTCGGTAGGTAGCTACTACTTGGCTATCGTTACGATGAATTGGGAAATTCACCGAGGATGTTCTAAAGAGTCGATAATGATAAAGAGGATAAAAAGGGGAAGGTAGAGAAAGAGAGTAGAATGGGTAAAGGTAGAAGAAGAAGAAGAAGAAAAGGAAGAAGGATCTTTCGTTTCGCGAGGCACGTCGTTGTCGTCGCGGCTTCGAAAGATCGAAACGAGTTGGCGGGATTAAAAGTTAGGCCGATGAGCCAATGAACATAGGAAAAGTTTAATGGAAAATGTCGACCCGAATGAGAGCTGCTCCCTCTTTAAAGGGATGCCTACCGAGAGGCACCGTCGTCGTCGTCGTCGTCGTCGTCGTCGTCGTCGTCGTCGTCGTCGTCGTCGAAACAGCCAGCGCGAAGAGTTAATTCAGCCACGGTGAATGGCCGGCACTATCTCTTCTACCTTTCCGGAGGGAAAATCGTCGTCGTTGGGTCGGTCGATGAGGTCAGGACTTAACGATCGACTTCTCCTCGCTGCAGAGACTTTCTCTTTTTCATTTTTCCACTCGAAGCTCCAACGTTACGGGTAGCGTATAGCCTTACGCTCAGAATCGATCGCGTTTAACGGCCGAGATCGGTTTCGATGGGCGCTCGTATATCCCACGCTTTCGTACCACGGAACATCGTGTGCTCCTCATTGAAGTCTGCCAAGCCAGTCTTGGGCTCGCATTTCGACGGCGAAAAGTATCCGACCGTCGGCGTCGTCGTCGTCTTCCTTCAACGCGCATTGTCGCGAAATAATCCTCTTCGTTCTAAACTAAGAGTAAGTACGAGGTGCTCGCTCGGAAAATTTGCGAGAGAAATTCGAAGCGTTCTCCTGCAAAATATCACACGGGAAATTCGGGAGCGCGCTTCCCTTGCCCTCGGGATAATTGTCGAAGATATGCAAGGAGTCCGAGGAATCGCGTTACCTACAGTTAAGATAATCGAAAACGGCGAATGCAATTAATTAAGGCTCGATTGCACGTTTCTACGCTAAGTAACGTTGCCTAATGGGCGAAATCATTAGTGCCGCGAAACAAAGGTCGACCATGCTCCGCCTCGTGGTCCATGTAGACGATGGTGGTATCCCTCTCTCCGCTATTACCCACGGCTTCTACCAGAAATGCTACTCGTTTAAGATGGAATGTGTTCCCCTTTAGACTCCCGTTTAATTAGGTTTCGAGGTTTTCCCCGATGAAATCTTCAATTGTTTTTCAATCTCCGCTCGGTTATAACCGACGAGTGATCGTTTTCCGATCGAAATTCGAGTTTATGTGGAACGATCGGTAAGTTAGGTTGCTATGTTATCGATGTCGAAAAAGCGTATTTTAATTTTTCTTAATTTTTTTCCCACGCGATATATATATATAAATATTCAAATTTCGTGGTTAACTATATTCCGGCTGAAAAGACGCGAAAGTGAAAGAAGATCCTCTCGCACGGTGTTCTCTCATATATTCGTAAGAATTCCTAGAGGTCGCGTGGTGGAAACTCGCCGGCATAATAAAGGTCGAACCCGTGGGAACTCTTGGCAGATTACGCCTCCATCGTTTCGAGAGGTACGTAAAGTCTTTTACGATCCGCCGCTACGGCACGCGTACTCGAGAACTTGTCCCGAGTACTCGACAGCTCTCCGATTTTCTTACTTTCTTCGTGGCTATGTTTTCCTCTTTTTCTCTTTCTCCGTCGCTCTCGTTTTCTTTTACACTCGATAACTTCGATATCGATCATAAATGGCAAAGGCATTACCTCGTTCCGCTACTTTTCACTCGCCCCTTATAAATATATCGTTAACGAACATTTCTGTAAAAGCGTTAAGTCGTATAGCGTATTTCCTTTACCATTGCGATACTTTGTTTTGCGAAAAGTTAATTACATTAGTCGTCGCCAGAATTCTTAAAAGTATTTACTGGATGGTAACAATATTCATGCAGTATTTAATTACGTCGAGTATTTGTTCTTTAAAATACTTTAATCATATGAAAATACTTTATACAAATGTTTGTACTCTATCCTATTATTTAAGCGCCAAT
>JAIFRP010000030.1:2080659-2097772 GCA_032403825.1 Odynerus spinipes
CTCTCTCTCTCTCTCTCTCTCTCTCTCTCTCTCTCTTCCTCGAAATCTCGTCAAATCCTTGAGTGAACACCCGAAGATTGTCAAACGATTATTTTTGATCGTACGATCTAAAAATATATTTATTAACACTTTTTGGTTCCAGGCTACCGAACGGGCACATCAATTTTGAGAAATTTTGGCAGCTGGCAAAACAAGTGACCGAGTTTATCGCCTGGAAGCAAGTAGCCTGTCCGTTCGAAAAGAATCCGCGGGTCATAGCTTTTCTGCAAGCAAGTCCCGTGTTAACCGAGAACGGTAAGCCAAAATATAATTCATCATTTTTAATAAGCGTTGATTAATTTACGAAATCCCTGTAATCATTCTATCTTCCTCTCTGTAGCACTGGCTCTAGCGTCGTTCGAGTGCGAGCCACCCGATAACAATCCCGAGAAGGAACGTTACAAAGCTTTAAAGTGAGTATAACTTTTGAGATAAATCGAAACACTAAACTGTACGCACGGTACGACGAAAGATTCGAAAGAAGTCTTTCCAAGTGGCAACATTAAAAACACATACGATATGTTCACAGGTCTGAAATGAATGCTCAGTGAAAACGAGATTCGCTGCAATGCGTCGAGCAGGAGCGCTACTAATAAAAAATAGTATATATATATATATAAATATACATATACATACACGTTTATAAATATTAATATATTCGTAACGGTACGCGGTTAATCTCCTGCGAAAGAAGACAGTGCCCTCGACGAGGAACAAAAAAAGGACGAGAAAGAAGAAAGAAAAATAAAGAAGACAAAAAAGAGGATGAAGAACACGAAAAAAACGGAAACGACGGATTTAAAGTATTAAACGGAAATAAGCTACATCAGATGTAGACTCATCGTTCCGCGATTGCGCTCGCGATTAAAGATTGCGCTATAGTGATCTCGCGTTGTTAAAATCGTTTAAGTATCGGCTTGACCCGTGTAGTCATTGGCAAATGTCAAAATGAAGCTTGGCCGAGCTCTCGCGATGCACACGATGAAAATGTAATCCTTCTGGTAATATCCTGACGGCGGCCGTGGTAGTAGTAAATTCGTCGATAAGTGTACACGAACGAGTATCGAGCAGTTTTCGATTGAAAAGCAAGAATGAGCAAGGTATAGCAAAAAGGTATAGAGTCCGGGAGATATGTAGGCCAGAGAGAGAAGGAGAGAGAGGGGGGTGGGGAGAACGTTGGCACGATCGATTCGCGAAATGATTTTTGACGATTGTGGGTGACGATGCGGGTCGCGAGATAATCGAGCAGGCTACGCTTTGAAATTGGATTTCAAAGCGCTCTGGTCTATAAAGAGAGAAAGAGAATGAGAGGGAGAGAGAAATAAATGAGAAAAGTGATCCTCCTTTCGTCCTCGGACGACGAAGGACGATCGGCTTCGAGCGAAGAAATCGTCAATATTATTAGCGCGATTAGAAGCATTCGCTCGGACAATATCGCGTAAACAGTAAGTATAGTTCCTAAGTCCGAGGCACGCGCGGCTTGTCTCTCGAAAGGGCTTCGAATATTCTTCGCGTTTCATTATGCGAGAGTAACAACGAAGGAGGGGAAGAAAAAGTCGAGAAGTGTCATCGTCATCGTGCGACGGATAAATATCGAAGCATTCTCGAGAAACGATCCGATAAAGCCGATCCTTTTGTACATAGTCCTTTTGATATAACGCTAAACGGACTCCTAAGTGTCAGCAGTAGGTTCGTTCCTGTAGTCTCTAAGTTCGAATTTAGAATCTTAAATATCTGATAAGAGAATGCCACAATGATCATCGTGCCCGTACTTAAAAGTCGAGTAAAGAGAAAGATAGAGCGAGAGAGATAAAGAAACGGTGGGAAGATCGGAAGAGCTCGTGTATGTATGTAACTCGATAGGTTTTACATATATTTACCTACCGCATGAATCACTATCGACATGGTCGACGTTCAAAGACGAATCGTTTGATATCGTTCTCCGTTTACGCGACATGCCTGCGTCTTGCATTAATTCGAAAGTAGAAACTTCGAGGGGGAAAAGTGAAATGTACCGAGGAGGAAGAAAAAAGCGCAAAATTGTGGAGGCTCGATCGGTCAACGATATCGACCGTTTCGATCTCGGATCGAAGGAAGAACGAAGAGGAAGAGGAAGAAAAAGAACGGTAGATCACGATTCTGCTTACATCCGGCGTATACATTTTCCTTCTTTGCCTGCAAACCTGCATGAACTCGAGAGTACGAAAGAAAAACCTTCTTCAAATATTTAGGGACCAAGAGTTCGCTTCTCCTGGGTATATAGCGCAATCCGAGTTAAAAAGAGAGAGAGAGAGAGAGAGAGAGAGGGAGAGAGAAATTGAGAAAGAGAGAAAATCGCGGAAGTGATGAGAAGGGAAAGAAAGGGAGAACAAAATCAACGGCTATCGGAATTTTTTTCTTGCCGTAACGCAAGTGCCGAAAAGTAAATGAGAGAGAAAGAGAAGAAAGCAGATAAAAAAAAAGGATAAAGATCAAAAAGTCCATTATAGGATAACGCACGAGCACGAAGCAGAGTCTACACGAAGATCGCGTAACAAAGAAAGTATAAATTCATCGATCGAATCGTCAAAATCCGTGAGTCATCTAACGCTACGGACACTCGCTGCTTTTTCGTTACGATTAAATTCTCGATTGCTATTTAATTTTTCAACGCGCTCTTCACATTCCTTTCGCGTATTATTACGGTTCATATCGTTTCCATTACGTTCCTTCGTAGCACTTTAATACAAAATATTCTGATCTTCGTCCTACGAGATAGAAACACATGAAAGTACATCACTAATTACAAAGTATAGCGATCTTCGTATAATGAAGATCATTAAAGCAAGGGAAGAAAAAAAGAAGACGCGATAGTCTATCGACAGAAAAAAAAGCAAAGTTCTTCGAAAAGTTTATAAAGACACGGTTATTACTATGGTATCGTATAAAAATAATGGAAACGATAAATAATATTACGATATTCGCATAATATAAATCACGGTAAACGTACGAATATACATTACGAGTCGTACAGCTAGGCAGTAAGGATAACGAACTTTCCGAATAGATATCGTTCCTCTCCTTCGGTATTATCCGGTGTTTTGTACTTTTTGAACGCGCGAACGATCAAAAGCGTGTAGCACTTGCGTTATTTTCGGTTCCTCGCGAATCCAAAGTGTCTGAATGCTCGATGATGACTCAAGGAGTTTTTCTTTCTCATGTAGATAGGTTATAACAATCGTCGACAATTATACACATGCACGTTTATCGTATAAGTACATAAAAATATACAATACGAACATATAAGTACCACCGTACCGTTTAAGCCTTGTACGCGTCGCATTGTCAATAGTCATATCGTTTCACCGTGATCGTTGTTCGAGATCATCGTTCGCCTAATCCGCGTTGAAAAAATCCGATCCCCAGGTTCTCCCCGTGATCAATGACACAAGCATACCGATGAGTTTCCATCCGTCTCGACTGATTTTTTACGAGCAGCACCGATCTCTTCGATTTTTTATATCGCGTGCGTTTTTCTACGAACGTTTATAAAAGGAGGCACGGCTCTGCGTATAACACGATGATCGACGGTAATCGCGATCGCGTCTGGACCGATGAAATTCGATGATCGATGAATATACATATATATCGGAGAATCGAGACGTAGATCGAGACGCGATCGATGATTAATTTATCGATCGGGCACCACCTAAAAATTCCTTTCCGAGTGCTGCTCCGTTGTCCCTTTGTATTAAGGTACACTACGAAGTCTATAATTACACACAGATATACACACACACACACACACACACACATACAGTCTGTAAATAGAAAGAATGGCGTGTATATATACATACAATTATATAATATATGCGTATCTATGCGTTAATTTAGGTTTAAGTATAAGACCGTAATCGAATTTAAATGAAATCGACCAGGGCTGCCGTTGGCCGATGGAAATCTTTTGCGATATCTCTCGTTTCGTCGACCGTATTCAAGTATCGTGACAATTTAATGTGTTCAGCTTTGCCTTTTCTCTGTTCTTCGTTCGAACAAACACATACCTAGTGTATAATATGTGTAAGTTAAATTTCTTCGAGTTCTCCGTACTTTAAGTAATCTTTGCGAACGATCGATCGCTCGACTTCTTAAGAATCTTTTCCGAAATGGCAGCCCTGGCGGGCGACGGTGAAAAGGACGCGTGAGAAACGCGACTGGACACATCGAAGCGTGTCGCGAACGTCGTTAACGGACGACGAATAATCGACGATGAAGTTCGCCGATCGATCGACCTGAGATCGCCTAACGCTATCTTATAGCAAAACTAGATTCATCTTCGAAATTAATTTATAGAGAACAAAAATCTTGCTTATCGTCTAGTCACTAGATCGTTAGTCGAGCCCGGGTTTCTATTCGTCGCGAAAGGAACGATTGATTTTCCATGGAATTTTTCAATTTATCTTTTAATTGTACATTTTTTCTTATACAATATCCCAGTGTATTTATTATGTATTTTTTAATCTACATAATCGGGTAGTATTTTCGTCTAAATATTTACACAGCTTTTATTCCATTAATGTCCTATTGGATTTAGTAATGTAAACGTTGTTAATTAACACGCTAAGTAGAAATTGAAAAAAACATAAAAATTTCATCCGCAAAGGCTCCTTTCGCGAATGAAATCGAGCCGGGCACGTTATGCCTAAATTAAGCGTATTCGAGTGAGAGTTTAACGTTAATTTCTGTGCTAAACATATTTTCAATGAACATTCCCTTTAAGTGAGGAACTTTATGCGGACGCACGATACCGACGTTCGAGTAGAGTGCGTACTAACTTCGCCAAGTTTGCTTATAAGTGACTCTTATATTTTCATTCCTTCGTTCTACCTTTTTTCTATATTTCCGCGCGGAAATCTTTTTGCGAGTGCGCGAGCAACGCGGTCGTGAATAAGTCAAAAGAGAGAAAGTGCATGCGAACGAGTGTATCCGTGTGTCTGTACGCGTACGCGTATGTATGTATGAGAATGAAAAGCAAAAAAACACACACGACCCATCATTCATGTGACTCCTTTTCACACTGATTCTTCATCGTATGGTTTCAGCGCGTATAAAATTCCCATCGCGATCCGAATATGTTTACGTCACAGCCGATTCTCGCGCAAAAAGTGTCGTCTAATAAAGAAAATCAATGTAACGCGCCGTACAATTGTTCTTTTCCGTCATCACCGAAACCCAACGTATTGTAATATTAAATAACAACTATCCCACCACATAGAACACATTGTTTGTAGAGAATCTCGATTCATCGGTTCTCTCGATCAAAGCGACCGCCAAAAAACCGACTAAAAGTCAATAAACTAATTTTGCGCTGTCGCAAACGTTGTAATTTAAGTACTCCGCGCATCGTTTCGTTCAAAGTCCGCTTTCGTTCGATTGTACAAAATACGAAAGGAGTTTTCTCTTTTTTACTTTCGACTACGTCAAGAGAGATGCGTTGGGACTATTTGTACATACATACATAGGCTCCAATCATGTAACAGCGATGAAACAGCAATTACAATTATTGTAGAAACGATGATGTCTTAACGAAATAAATTGCGAATCGACAAAGAAATTAAATTAATATACATATATATATATACGTCCTTTCCTTCTTTTTTCCACAATATAGGACTTAACATTGATAGGTAAAAACTTCATATTATTGAGAACTCGATGTTCCTGCGTCAACTACTAATCATGCATCTATACGTTTATCTTCCCGAGAGAGATTCTCTGATCTTCTGATCGATCCACCGTCGATAATGCGCCACTCGAACGTAAACGCCAGGTTTGTTGGCTTCTCCGCAGTGTTGACCCCAGCTTGTGATTCCGTAGAGAGTAAATGCACCTACGTGATAATAAAAACGTGTGAGCTTAAAGTACGATCGTTAACCGAGCGTTAAATTACAACAAAAAAGAAAAAAACGTAATTTTACCGTTACGGTAGCATGCCAAGGGACCACCGGAATCTCCGTCGCAAGTATCAACACCCTCGTCCAAATAACCAGCGCAAACCATCCCATCGCTGATCCTACCCTGACCGTAAACGTACTCGGCACGACATATCGATTGGTCCAGCAAAGGTACCCAGCCGTACCTGAGATCTTTCGACGGAGCTGACGGTAAAACAAAAAGAAAAAAAGAATTAAGTAAAAAAACATCGTTACGAGGCCGATCGAATCGAAAAAAAGATTTACTCGTTTTCCCGGTCTCGATGCTGCCAAAACCGCTGATAGTACAGTTCAGTCCCGCAGGATAATCCGCATTTTCTGGAGGCAAGCAAATTGGCATGATATCCTTGCCCAAAAGAATACCCCGTCCTTTGAGTAAAACCAAAGCGATGTCGTTGTTCATTTGATGACCCTTACGAAAATCTTCGTGAATGTAGTAATCTTCGATATTAGCTTCCTGCTCGGTTCCTTCGTTTATCTAAACGCGTTAAAGAGTAATCAAGCTTACTAATCAGAACAAATATTAAAGATGTAAAAGCGTGACTTACCTCCGTGTTGTAGTCGCCAGCGCGAACGAAGTACGTCCCCTTGTTATAGCCTTTTAAACAGTGTGCAGCAGTCAAAACGTGTAGTGGGGAGAGAATAACAGCACCGCACCAATGACTGGATCGACTGTGTCCTCGAATTCGTATACTGGCCTACCGATTGATCGTTCAACAATAAAAATACTACTTTCATATTTTTGATAATCATTTTTTTTTTACCTGCCATGGATATGTGCCTTTCGGTGCAATCGAACCGTGTACCACTCTAGCGAATATCAAATCTTCGTCGTAGTTGAAATCCTCGGCGCGTTTGCCACAATCCGCCGGTAGTAGATCGTTAATGTTCGGTTCCGGTAAATCCGGCTCCGTATTCCAGTTAAACTGTTCGATAAACAGGGGTCTAGATCAGGGCCGAGGAGTGCAAGTAAGTATTCTCCGTATGTATTGTATACTTTCATGTTTATTTTCACCGAAAATCTTTTCATCGTCAAGGAATTACATATTACGTCTATCTCTATCCGATCTCTATCATACAAATAAGTTAAAGATTTAAATTATCCACGCAGACGATGATAGCGCGCTGAGCTTTTACTATTTTACTATTTTAAGATTTAAATATAAAGTAAGCATTGGTAAGTTATAAAAAGAGAGCGATTGAATCGTTAACTAGATTGGAACTTTGGTTTCGTTTTCTTAAAAAGAGTAGCCATCACGGATCACCAGGAAGATAAATCGTTTAGGGTTTCTACAACGGACAGAAATTACAAGCTAGTTCGGGTGAGATTCTCTCGAGTTACCTCGGGGTCATTGTTCACTTCTCCCAATGAACAAATCACACCTGCGTCCTCGTAGTGATCACAGTTGTTTTGTCCCCAGTCGTTATGGTCGCAACGATACAGCTGCGTCTCGTTTCCACGGCAAGAAACCTAATTTACAAAGAAAATTGGTACAAGATAAGGTAATAGTCGTATGAAGCGAGCAGAAATTTATGAGACATACGTACTTCGTCTAGCCAAATAGGCCCTTGTCCAGGGCCGAAGAAACCATCCTTTTTTGGTTTTGCATCACCGCCGTATCCCAAAGATCTACAAATCACTCTTGCCGTGGCGACAGAGAAATCATCGTCGCAAATCGTACCCCATATACCGTGATGACGAACTTCTACTCTACCTTCCAAAGGACTGCTGCCGTTTACCAGACGAACTTCGAATGGAGCCTTGGTTACCAAAGGAAACGACAAAATACATTTTATTTCGAAAAATCGATTAGCGATTAAGCGATACACGATCAACGAGAAATTTATTTGATTGCTTACGTTACAATGTTCGTCGGACTCGTCCGAACCATCCGAACAATCCTGCACAACGTCGCAGATAAATCGAATGGCTATACACTCCGGACTAGTATCGCACTTCCAATAACCTTCCTGACAACTATCCACAGCTGTTTTGCAAACTACTCCTACAGCCTCTTCTGGTGCGCAATCGTGAACACCCCAACTATCAAATTATAAGAAACTTATTATAATTAGCATACAGACTTCGTCTCCTGAACTTTAAAAATAATATCAACGTACCCATCAAAATCGCATTCGCGCAAAGACGTCTCGTTGCCACGACATTTTAATTGGTCCACCTTAAATACATGTGGTGGATCTAAGTTACCGTAAAATCCACCGGGTTTCACTTTCAAAGCACCGAGAGGAAAACCGAGTTCTTTACAAATCACCTCGGCGTTGATCATACCGAAACCGTCGTCGCAAACTTGACCCCACTCGCCCCAAACTGTTAAAAATGATTAAAAGTCTGTCAAGCAATACGATACGATAAAAATAGGACCCGGCGAAGTTCAATTCTCCACGGACTTACTTTTAACTTCGATTCTACCCTCCTCAGGATTGTCCGATCCAGCAAGTCGAATGTCGTAATCGAGATTTTCAACGGTGCAGATCTTTTCGTCGCTACGATCGTTACAATCGTTTTTACCGTTACACACGAGCGTTTGATTGATACACTTCCGATTTTCACAGACGAACATATTATTACAATTGATGCTTCGTTCCTTCATTTCGTAATAATCGAATTCCTTAGTCGGCTTTAATGCTCCCGTCAAACCGATGTTGCTGTCACTCAGCAAGCAGATATTCTCGCTGGCCCTTAAAGTTCGCAATTGTTCAAAATAGTGCATAAAAGCTTATCAAATGAATAAATAAATGTTAATGCGAGCATACTTGTGAGCGAACGATCGACAAGTAAAATCGGCTTCCTTGCACCTAAGAGCACACGTTTTTAAAGGCGTGTTCAACCATTTTTCGACATCGTATCCCTCGAGTCGATTTTTCGCATATTTCTGATAAAGATCCAAATATTCCACGCATGCCAGTTCATCCGCACCATTCGTACAATCCTAAAGAGATCGATGGAACGAGTTAATTTCTAGAACGTAGTGGAAGATAAAAAAGAATCATTTTTATCGAACCTCTGCTCCGTCGCAAACCCACGCTGCCGGAATACACTCCCCAGGTAAGCATTCGAAATGTTTCGGTTTGCATTGGCCGCTTAAATGTAACCTTTTCGAATCTAAAGAAATATTTGCTTATATTTAGTATGAACAAAAAGTGTGATACTTATACATATTAACAAAAAGAAAATCTTACCGACATTTCCACAGAATGGAATATCACAATATTCCCACTGTCCCTGAGGACCCGTAAAGCACCATGGCATGTGCTCTCTATTAGAATTAGGATTTCTACAGTAATTATGGGTCTTCAATTTCTCTCGTACTTCATTATTGATAACCTGTTTTATAAAAGTACTCCTGAGTGAAACAAAATCATGAGAAATTATGTAACAAAAAATTCGATACGAACATTTATGGTGAGGTAATGACGAATCCTCTTATCGGACCATAAAAGGCATGCTGCTCCCGAAGCAGTTACGTTCGCGGTTCCAAAATATTTATTATCCTTTCCATAAACGCAACCTGTAGAAAACGAACAACGTGCCACGATTTAAACTCGAGAAGTAGGAGTTAATTCTTGAATAGTATGATAATTACATACCAATGTCATCGTATGGTCTTTTGCAAATATAAGAATGCCCTTTCATAGAGCTCGCGCAATCTTCGACATCCCAGAAGAAGTACTCCGCGACACAAATCGAATCCGGGCGATTCAGACAAGGGAATTTTCGTTTCATAATTATGCAAACGGGACGAGAACCCACCCGAGGTGGTAACTTCCTATCCTCCATCCACCCTGGCCACCATTTCGCAAATCTAAAAAATAAGAGTCTCCTTACGAACAGAGAAAAGATCGATAACAATAAACTTCCTTGGTCCATAAAGAAAATTACTTGAATTTCGCTCGACTCGAGTCCTTCCAAAGCCACAACGTCCTATTTAAAGTTGTAAAACCAATACCGGAAGTCATAATCGATCCGATTTCCGGATGCAATTGCAGTAACCATTCGGATACGAAATCGTTCTCCGCTTGACTCGTAATGTCGATAAGTCGGGAGCCCCTCTTCGAACAGTACGAAAGTGCTTCTGCATGATTCAATTCTTTGTCGGACTCGGCCAAATGATAACATTCACCTTCGTGCGGAATTTCATCCTGGCGGCAATGCGCAACTCGGTTCGGCAAACATCTGATCCCTACAGCATCTCTTTCCACGCGACACTCTTGGCCGTGTGTGAATCTACGACGATAATAATGATTAATTTCTTAAGTAATCACATAAAACACTCGTAAGAGTCCTTTACGGAACACGAATATCGTAATCGTACTTGCACGACTGAAATCTCGTTTCATTTCCATAGCAAGTAACGGAATTCGCCGCAATCCAACTTGGCATTCCATTACGTTTGTTTCTTCCCTGCCAAGCCATCTCGGCACCTCTATAAATTACGGAGAAACATTACGTTGAAAAGTGTTTAACACGTAGGTATAACCTTAAGTACTCCGGTTACATTGACCACCCACTCCTCGTGAGGCATGCGTGGAGGTTTTTAGTCGGTAAGAATCCGATACTACCCCGTCAATCTCATCTCGACAGGGTGTCTTATGTAAGATTTTCCTCCACGTTAAAAAAAAAAAAAATCGAGAACATTAGCGACACGTGTACATACCTAGTAAATCCCAATTGTCTACAAACTACATGAGCTTCTTTAAGAGTCCAACTGTTTCTAGAATCGCAAACAATACCCCATCCGGGCTGAGCTCCTTGAACTTCGAGATAACCATCTCCTGGTCCAGAACCACCTCTGAGTCGTATAATCTGTTACCACGGAATCAAATTATTTCTATTTTAATATTAACTAGTTTTTACACAAATTTGCCTAACCTGTCCTGAAATCGGTGTGAGTGGTTCAGCTTTTTTGGAAGATGACAGTGGCTGGACCGGCGGGATGTAGTAAACTGAAAACGGAGGTTCCTCTGAAAAATAGAAATACGTGTTTAAATGTTAAGCATTAATAACGCGATTGTACGAGTATTTAATCATAAAACAGTACATTTGTAATATGCGAGAGAAAACTTGCACTCTCGGGTCAATATCATTCACCAAAAGCGTTAGGATACACAGAAGCACGCACACAATATAATCGAAAAACCTCTTACCCATTTTTCCGCAATACAAATCGCACAAAATCGCAACAACTTACCGTCGTGATGTGGCGCTACTTCTATATTAAATAAGTCCACGTCCGTGTTCTTTTTATTGATTTTCATGATAACGGAGGACTCATTCTTTTTCCGAGTTGCAGTTTTATTCTCGAAAACCAATACGGGCTTCCAATATTCTTTGTCT
This sequence comes from Odynerus spinipes, assembly GCA_032403825.1. Taxonomy (NCBI): domain Eukaryota; kingdom Metazoa; phylum Arthropoda; class Insecta; order Hymenoptera; family Vespidae; genus Odynerus; species Odynerus spinipes. The sequence continues at coordinate 2,092,027 of JAIFRP010000030.1, forward strand.
TCCAAGACATCCACGTCGAATGCATCGCCGATAGTTTCGTCCGTGATATCGCCGTACGATAGATCATGATCGTCGATCGATAATTTCGTATCGTTAAACTGTGATCCATTCGAATCTTCGATCGATACCGTAGGTACGTTAGGATCTACGGTAGTATTTTCATCCACCGTGACGTTATGCATCACGCGACTGGTTCTGTTCATCGACGGTTTCGAATGAACGTCCGGTATCTTTTTCTTCTTCACATTCTCGGAAGTTAGCGGGAAAAAATCGGATTGTTTAATCGACCGATTGTTCGCACGATGAGGAGCGAGTTCCGGTAACGTAATCGATCGATTGATCGCGCTATCGATAGCTCCACCGTAAACCGGACGAGAATCTCCACTTGGATAATGACTGTCCACACCTTGCAGACCCGTCGATCTCGACTGATTGAAAGAACGATTAGTAAAATTACCGTCGAACGGTTTCGAATTATTTACAGGATTCGGTTTAAACTCTACGGGATAACGATTACTTGGAACGATAGAACTGTTAGGATTGTTTTGATTATATAACGGTGTACGCGTGTAAACGCTGCCGTAAGTTTGATTGGAAGAGAAAGGTATTCGTGGATCGTTAGGATTAAAAGTTTTAATCTTCGAGTGTCCTTGGTTGATCTCCACCTCTTCCGTGATAAAGTGGCCTCTCGTGCCATTAATATTAACGTATATTCCATGAGGATACAATGGCTTTCCCGAAACCTGTGGCGGATATTTACTTCCTGGAAGAAAAGGTTTCTTTACGTAAAACTCGTCGATAGATGATAAACGATATTGAATTAATTATTTCTCTATGATGTTTAACGATTATGGCTTGAAGTAATCAGCCGTTTTGAGATAAATAAAATGTACTCGTCAAACTTGTATAGATATTGTATCGATTATAAAGTTTTCTATCTTGCAAATGATGTTACAGCTGTAAGTACCATTATTACCGTTTTCTTTATATATCCTTGATCCTCCATCCTTAGCAGACGAACCTTCTTCGTCTTCGGACCGATATCTTCGCGAATGAAAATTTCCCCACGCTTGCCAGTGGCAATTAACGCATTTTTTATTTGGGTAACGGCCGTTAACAAAGCTAACAAATTTATCAAGATATCGATGACTCGACATGCTATCGAAATAAATCGAACAACCCTCGTCATGCCGTGCAAATTCTTTTAAAGCCATGCAAATATTTTCATTCTCGCTTTCATGCTGACCTATTCGAATAATCAAATAAAAATCTACAAACGCGACGGGAAAATGTATATAAAAAGTAAAATAAAGAATCACCTTGATTCCATGGACGATTGGTTGGCCGATTAAAGGGTTCCGATTGATTCCATTGTCTGTCCGATACGTTATATCGATTCCACCTGTTATCAATTTGATTCGGTCTTGAGAAATACGGTCCATCTCGTGTACCGTACGTTCGGTCCGTTCGATTTCGAGATTCACTTTCGTCGGGTAATTTATAATCATGGTCAACGTAAACGTTTCTATTCGAGCTCATGGATTGATTTTGATCTCTATTAACGAAGTGAGTAGAGTCGAATTCATTTCTACCCCGTCCTTGAGGCGTCTGACGACTGTTCAACTTATCGTTAAAGTTCGGCGGAGGATGATTCGCAGGTGTCCAGGGATTCGGTGGTATATTACGATGAGCATGATCGTGATTCCAAGTTTCTTCGACATCGCGCGTAGTCGGCGAAGTTGGTTGATGTTCGTTAGGTACGGATGTTCCTTCGTTGCCAGAATGGGTACCGTAATGATAGTGATGGTGATGATGATGATGGTGATACGTCTGCTGATCGCAAGGACCTTGATGAGACGCCTCTTGACCCGTGTTATTACAATTCTCTATTGACCCCGGATAATGATCGTGGTGATGATAATGAGCAGGAGGAGCCTCTGTTTGATAATTAACAGAGCCGTCTTGATTTTGTGGATTTAATCGACTGTAATCTGGCTTTGGCCTCCAAGTAACTGGCTTATAAATTGGCCTGGGCAATTCGGTCGTAGTGGGAGGTTGAAATCGTCCGGTATTCGAGGAGCCTTGACCCCACGAAGTCTGGTGATCAGGAAGAGTATGATCATGTCGATGATGATCGTGCCAAGGTCCTGTATCTTCATGAGTATACGGCGGCCAAGGTCTGCTCGTAGTGGTGACTTGCTTCACTGTTTTCTCTGTTGAATAAATTATACCGATAACATTTGAACTATTCGTCGAAGCACGTTACGATCATCGAAACCACGGAAGAACTTCGAACGATCATCACCTTCTTTACAAGCTGGTACATTGTACGGCCAATCGCACACCGATACGAGGGGGTTGAAAGCGGTTCCTGGGCCACAGTCCATCACGTACGTCATACCATTGGCGCATTGAAGAAACTTTTTACAGGTCTCTGGATGCGGAAATAAACCTGTAGCACCCGGGGGGCACTCGACTTTTTTTCTAGCCGGTTGTTCCGTGTATTCCAATCTCTCGTCGTAAGCGTTCGAATGATGATTATGGAAATTTAACTCTGGTGGTACTTGAGGACTTATTTGCGTGGTCGCTTCTGGCTTGAAAGTATCTGTTAGAGCAATAGTAGCGTTATACGATAAATATTTATTACGTTTTATATTACGTAATTTATTACGTTAATATATATTACGTATTAATTAATTCTTAATCGAACCTTCGCAACCTCTGACGTTGTAAGGCCAATCGCAGACGCTGATTGCAGGATTGAAAACAGTACCAGGACCACAATTCATCTCGATCGTCCCTCCGTTTGCACATTGCAAAAATTTTGTGCAACTAGTGGGATGCGCGGTTAGACCGGTTACGTGAGGAGGACATCTCGGTTTCTATTATAGTTCCAACAAATCCATGAAAATATAAATCTATTAAGGAATATTTTTACATAAATGCATATACGTACTTCAAAATTAACCCGTTTCGCATCCTGCTGAGAAGTATACGCATCGGAGTAATGCGTAGACGTGAGATCGGAGATCTCGATGCCGTAACATTTAACTTTATGCGGAAAATCGCATTCCAAGGTCTGTGGATTGAACAAAGTACCGGGTGCGCACGGTTGCACAAAGGCCCTGCCTTTCCAACAGTTCACGAAGAATTTACAATCTGGGGGGTAAACAAATTGGCCAGTGGCCTCCAGCGTTGGACACTGGACACCCGATTCTGGATCATAATGAGCGACCGTCAGCTTTGGACTTGTCGAAACTAAGATTCTCTCCTTCCGCGGTTTCTAAAGTAAACAATATAAATTGTACTTAAGCTTAATGTTTCTTATAATAACAAAGAATAAATGAAAAAAATTTGTTGCCATTTGTTGTCTCATTAAATTAGTATTAGTATTACTAATTTGCACACAATTAAAAATTAGTAATACTCGATTTCACTCGCGCAACAAAAGAAAGTATAACGTTACCGTGCTATCCGTCGGAACCTCTTCATACAAGAACTGTTGATCAGTTCCCAATGATAATTTCGGTTCCTTCCCCGCGGCATTATTTCCATGATTTTCGTGTCCTTGATAAATGAGACCGTCCTTGGAAGTGGTACTATATCCATATTGATCCTCCGTTACCGGGGGAGGTTTCCAAGCGTCGATTTGATCAAATTGATCCTGGTCCTGATGCTGAGCGTAAATCTGATCGTCGTTTACCTCGCTGCGTTGTTCGATCTCGCTGCCAGGATTTTTACGCCATGGTGTCCAAGACTTGGTACCCGAATTCACGACAACGGGCTTTCTGGTTCGAGTCTCTTCCGTATCCGTCCACCACTTGGCAGATCGTACTAGGTCATCCGGTGGTTGTAGATTCTTCTCGTCGAGGTACCAGGGCAATGACGGTTGTCGGCGATTTTGTGGCTTCGCAGTTGTCGTCGCTCTCGGATCATAGATCTATGAGGTATTGATGTGATCGCACGACATGAGAACGTATTAGTAAATATCACAAAAAAGTAATACTACTTTATTTTATACGCTACAACTCGTATTCCCGCGTGTTGCTGATCTTTTAGTTGTCGATTCACGACAGTTGTTCAAACATTGAAATGTCTTTTATTGATACCACGGCAGAAACCTTATCTCCGGTAATTGCTATTCTATCTAATTTTTCAACGATTCGAATTCACAATATGAGAGGTTTAAATAGGTACTTAAGAAACGTGTCCCGTTATAACGTTCGAATGTTTACATGTATCATTGGAAAAGTAGTTATATATTTGTGATTTAATGTCGGATGTTATGAAAAATTGTCACAAATATAACGATTCGTGGCATTTATTTGCCATAACGTATGAAAGACATCGAAAGACTTCTTTTAACGTACCGCGAAAGTGAATGTTCCAAGATGCACCACGCAGAGTGCAATGTAGAATCGATCGGTCCAGAACATCATTCTTGGGATAATCGAAAAGTACGTAGCATCGCACGTTACTGATCACGCACTCTCGTCGTAAAATCGGTCCGTGTTGAATTCGATTTCAATGAAGCTCCCGCGAGCACTGTTTTCTTCTGAAAGATAACTGGAAGAGACAAGGGGAGAGACAGAAAGAGAGCACGACAGAAAGAGAGAGAGAGAGAGAGAGACAGAGATACAGTTAAGAGGGGAAAAGAGAAGGAAAAAATATGAATATGCGTGTGTCTTCTTAGAAGAAAAGGGTTATCAATTTAGAGGGCAGGTCAAGGGTCAGACAATCGTCATCGTATATACAAGAACGGGAATTATAGGAACATGACGCTGAGTATAAACACGAAGAGAGGCAGAGAGAGAGAGAGAGAGAGAGAGAGAGAGAGCGAGAGAATTCTTTATTGGCTACACGCGGTGTCAACGTGTATACACAGTAATCGAGCGAATGCACACAGAACTATTTGCCAATTGACTCTCCGAGAGAACAAATTGCTTCTCCTTTTACAAGCCATCGAGCTCACAAAGATTCCGACGCAAGCTCGATGTAAATAGAAAAAGTAAGGGCGCTGTACGTTCAAAAATAAATCATTTTATTTCGTCTTCTTACATATTATACACTCGTACGGTGTATGTACATATTGTTTAATAACCAGAGAAGTCGAGTGGTTTGAAAAGTCGTATTCTTTTATATTTACCGGAATTCCCCGACTCTTTACTCAATATAAATTGTCACTGATGGCAACAATGGAATGCGTTTCGCATAAGAGATACATCGATTTACGCTGGTAATCAGTGCTAAGTAGATTGATATACGGACAACGAATCAATTTGAAATACATTAGTCATAAAGGCGGCGTTAATAATCTGCGGAAAATCCTTATGTTCTATCCTGATACGATCGTTTATTTCATTTGCTCACTGTTATCACGAACAATATTCTGTTCCTGTTGAATGATACATCTATAAATGCAACGCGCGTGTCTTATTTTATAAAATTGGTTAGCCTCGATTGTTACAGCCAGCTCGATTTTGTAAAGGATAGTCGCACGTTCCAATCGCTGGATTGAATTCGGTGCCGGCGCCGCAGCTCAACACGAAGCAACCACTGGCATCACATTGTTGATACTTAGTGCAATCGCCAGGATATGGAAGAACTTGAGCCTGAAATAATATATTTTTTCTTATTATGGAGACACCGAGATCACCGAGGTCATCGTGATCAAATGTTAGGTCGTGCTTTCAAAAAAATGCATATCGTTTCATGTATCGTTCTATGAAGGATTTTTTTTTTTTTT
>JAIFRP010000030.1:2097777-2120599 GCA_032403825.1 Odynerus spinipes
TTTTTTTTTTTTTTGATGGATGTAAAACAAAAGAAACAAAAAAATCTATTTACGAGAATCACTTACCGCTGAGTACTCGAAAAGACATAAACCCATGCAAAGAATTGCTAACACTAAAGCAGCGTTAAGCTTCATCTTGATTCGTCCTTTGATTCACAATCGTGATTGCCTCCTCTGATCAAGGAATGGTCTTTATATAGAGACGGAAAATAAGGAAAGCAATTTATCATTATTAGAATTTGCTATCACGGAAAATTTTTTTCCTTTCCGTATTATCGATCCTGTTTCAGTTGCGATTGGCTCACGGTACGAATGAACTTATACATCGCGCTCAAGATCAAAGGTGCGGTAAATGTTTATAAATTTGAATAAATGATTATACTTGCCTTGAATACGAGACAAGAGAGCGAAATCATGCGGATAACGAACTAACGGCACATTAACGGAAATCATACTATGTATTTTTTTTATTCAACATTCGCGTCATATTATTAAATATCATATATCTTTCAAACTTTGAAATATCTATTTTACGCGCATGTTTTTGCTATTTTCTTTCACTGGTCGTTTTTCAAAACTAAACTTATTCTTCAGCTGTTCATATAAATGCTTATATGGATGCGAGCATTCTAATTCAGTCTCGGGAATTCTTCCTATTCTGCGAAATTTCGGAGATACCAATAACAAATTGTGACATAAACCACAGGCACTGCTTGTCATCCAATACAAAGATATGCACTGAAAGAAATTGCATACATATGTTTTATGAATTAAGGACATAATTGTAAAATATAATTTCAACAAAATCATATTTTTATAACTTACTGAAGGTATACATGCAGCTAGAGGTATTATCAAGACTGCCATAAATCTAACAACATTAAATGTAATTTCTTGCAATCGTGTAAGTTCCCTGACCCTCAACATGGACTGAATCTATGAGCGGAAATAGGTTTGAAAAAAATACATTGATCGATACAGTATATAGTATCAAGATTTTACCTCTATGATGATTAAATTCAATAAACCAATAGACACAGGTAATATAAAAAAATGGTCCACCTCTGTCAAATTTGATATCCAGCCAAAACCTCCTGTTGTGAGTTCAAGATAAAGTTGATGAGCATCTAATTTAACAAAATAAACCCATTTAGATAAGCATTTAATTACAAGATATTGCAATGTCGATTATGTAAAACATTGGTCACTTACAAGGATTACCACTAGGTAACATATTACATAAATTTCTGAGTGAAAAAGATAACGTTATCCATACTGGAATTTGTACCAATACAAGCACTGCGCTTTTCATCGGATGACAATTCTCTGCAACAACCATCTTGTTCCAGTGCTCCCTTATCTACAATAAATAGTTATATTATTATGTTATATGTAAAAAATATATTAAAAATAAGATAGCATACCGCACGCTGGTATACACTTTGTGTATATTTCTCTGGCCAGTTAAATTTAATCGCTGACTCAGCAGTGCTCCTTTTCAAATATCTAGCTACGTCGTTCATTTCGTATTTTAAATTTTCTAACTTGGCTAATATATAATGCTAAAATAAATAGTTTCCAGATTATTTAAAAATACATTTAAAATTTGAATCATTTATAAAGTATAAATTAAGTACCTGGTACATAGCCAATGGTAAAGTGATAGTGGTGCGTACTATAATTGTTGCTAATATTATTGTTGCCCACCATGGTAAACCTGTATAGGAGTGGAACCACACCAAATACTCCTGTGTAAATTGCACAGGTGGACTTTCGGATACACATTGAAATAGACTGTTGTCCTTTGTAAAAGGAATATTATTTTCTTGCCCAGAAAAACTTGAGATTTGCTTTATATTGCAATTATTTCGGGTAATAAAATGGTTCTTATTGAAAAGTGAACTTGCTCCAAAGTGCAATAATCGTTTATTACAGTCTTTGTGTGTTGGTGTGAATGTCGAAATACATTCAAATTTTTTTTTGCATATACTCCTCTCAGAAATCCCGTTAATTATCGATTTATACTTAGAATGTTCTTTTAATAATGCACTATCGACAATGTCAACAGAATAGGTCAATGGAGCTTTGAAGTGAATATCAAAATTATCAAGTGAATTTCGAAAGATGAAACATGAACTGCTACAAAATGTTTTGATATCGATGTTATAACATAAAAAAATACTGTTACGTAAATTCGTCATGTGCTCCGAATAAGTACGAAAACCTTTCGTTCTTCCTCTAAAAACGTACATGTTTTTTATACGCACACTTTACACTCTTCTAACGTTTTTTGAGGTTAGATAACACGGTGCTATGTAAAATATATAGTAATGAAGTTCATTCTTTATTTTATTTATTACTGGTACCTATATAATAAATATAATAGAACAAGATATAATATATTATCTCATAACAAAACTGGAGTATTTATATTTATCAATTATTAAATAAAGGCATTTCTCGTAAATTTGCACCCTTTTTTTATAGCATGTATGTACATAAAATTAATGAATTAAATATGCAGAGTTTTTATCTTACTGTTATATAAAATTTTATTATATTTATTTTAAAATAAAGTTAGTTTATAACCATGGTTTCCAACCTACATATGTGCGTCCCAGAATGTTTAAATCAGTTGCTTGGTCTAATAAACATTCGACCTGTGAAAATATCTTTATAAATATGCAAAATCTTATATAAAAAACGAAAATTAACAATAGAAAATATATTACTTGTTCCTCTGCTGTTAACTCATCATTTTTCATAGCAGCACGAATACGTTTAATGTTATCATCACCCCTAACTATTGCAGAATATCTTTCAAGATATTGACCGCTATATTGATCCTTTAATTGTTCCAAAGTTATTACTGATGGATTAATACCACTTAATTTTTTAGCTACAATACTTATCTTTTTCTGTGGTAACCATTTTACATCTATCATATTACATAAATTAATTCAGTATGTAAATATACAATTACTATAATCAATACTGATCAATATTGTATATCTTCCTACTTACCAATATTCTCCTCTTCCATTTCTGGTAAGGTTTTATTAACATGTTCTGTCCAATTCAAAGGTTCGTGTATAAAAACATCCAAACATGCAAGAATTGTGTTCTTGTCAGAACGCAAAGCTTTTAGGACGTGTATTATTGTTGCTCCAAAGAGATCTTTTTCTGTAAGAGGTTTCAAGAGTCCAAGAATTTGAGATGTCAAGCGAAATGGCATAAGCTGAGGTATAACTGAATCGATCCCAGCATCAAAAGCCTGATCAAAATCAACACCTAAACATTTCCCTGATCCAACAATAATTAAAGTGTTCTGTAAATGACGATCCCCAATACCCAAAATCCAGTGTATCGCGCACATGGTAGCATAACTAGTAATAAAATTTCGTCGGAATGTAATAAAACTTTCTGGTGATGGACATAGCACCATACATGTTTTACGCAACAAATCCCATTCTGTTTTAGCAATGAATTCATTCATTTTTGCAGTAACTGTTATAGCATCATATTTTACAATTGCTTCTTTATATTGAACTGCTATATTTGTAGGTGGTCCAGCTTTTTGAATCCATGTAGCATATTCTGTAGCAATAGTATTGTAATGAGGATATTGATTTTTAGGAAGAGTGAAATAAATTAAATCTTGCAGTGGTCTAGTATCTTCGATCCATTGTATGAGACCCAATGATGTTGATAATGGAATTACCTGTAGTTAAAACAAATACAGTATTATTGCATAAAACTACATTTTGCTGATATATAAGATATAAAATATTTATAAAATTATATTATGAATTTACATACTTGATATGTATCAATAAACAAATGACGTTGTCTACAAGCTATATCATTGTCCAAAGTTTTATTTACAATTGAAAAGATTTGTTGTAATCTTTGATCAAGCCTTAAATCTTCTCCAAACTTATTTAAAAACATGTAATCTTTTGCATCATTTCCTATTATTGTTATGCGAACTGGTTTGCGCAGTGATTCCATAACTTTTACAATTGGATCTATCTTCATAATTTTAGCATGATATTGAGGCATGGGTTTTGTGTAACCTGTGTATTGTCCTGGCACTTCTAAATTACTTTCACTGAATTCACACAACCATGGACTATAATCCTTCAATAATCCACTCGGTTTCCTTTTTGCAAGTGATTGTTTGAGAGTTTTATCTAAATTCTTCAAATATTCTCGAACATCTTTTTCATCTTTCATTTTTTCAAGTTGTTTCAGATTAAATCTGTTATTTTTAAACATACCATAAATATTTCCAGGTCTTGGTTCGTTTCTACTTTTTTGTAAAGGTGGATAAATTTTTTTCAGTAATATATCAACTGCAGTAGCTGTACCTTTTGACAAATTTTTAATACATTCACGGATATAGTACTGTAAATAAGATTCTGGTTGAACCACATATTGCATTGCTTCAAGAAATTGTTCTAGTTCCTGTTTATCATATAGAAATTGCCTGATCTTATACATCTGTGGATCATTCAAAACACTTGGATTTGTTTCAATTGTTAAGCGAAGAGTGTATATAACAGCATTTGGATAATCTTCAATAATTCTTTCAATAATAGGTACAATCAAATTTGCTATTGATGACCCCAGATGAGAAAATAATTGTGCCTGCCATCTAAGAAATAGCCAGGATTGAACTTCATTGCTATTTTTTATAAAAATGTCTTTGATCTCATCATTATTCAAATACTCATGTTTTAATAAACAAGGAAAATAATGTGTTGCATCTATTGAACCATGACTCATTGCTTTCAATGTAGAATGTACAAACTCTTTAAAAAAAGAAACATTATCAGAAGATTTGCAAAGTTGGTCATAACAATACTTTGATAAAGTAAAATAACAATCTTTGGTATTTCCAATGCTACAACATTCTTTCAATTTGTTAAAGCTGTAGCATTCCAACAAATTTCTTATATCATCTACATTGTTAAATTCAGCATGTAACTCTTTTAATATTGTATTATTTGTTAATAATATATCTGCAAATTGTTCACTTTCATAACTTAAACGTACAAATCTTGTAGCTAATGTACTTATATGCTGTCTAGCAGTAATATTGACAGAAACATCAAGATCGTTTTCATCCAGTATTTTATGTAAATATTTCCAAGAAGAAGCATAATAAGATATCTTTTTATCAATAACTGATTCATCTTCGCCTTTCAGATATTTAAGATTAGCTCCAGTTAATATATATTTATGTCTAATTTGTGGTGAACAACTTTCCACTTGTTTTTTTAAACGGTAAAAATGTTTATTTGCTATGTACTTATTTCTGTGACTTAAGGCCATATTAATCATCTCAAGTGACAGTTGACAACCAACTGTATGCAATTCATAAGTATAGTTATGTTCTTCATCGCCTTGTGTGTCAATCTCCATTTTATTTTTTATACTTTCTATATACACTGATGCAAAGTATGTCCTATACAAAATCAATTTATCCCATAAGAGAAGATCATCTTGCATGGAGGGGATATTATTAGACCATGATCTTAGTAAATCTTGTACACCTTGTATATCATCTGAACTTTTCAAAGATCTTAAAAATAAGTCAATATCACTGATTCCACGCAATTTCTGTAACTTCTTTTTTTTAAGTTCAACAGATAACGGATGTAAGTGTATCCACTGTTCTCTGAGTTCATCAAGAGCAGCATATAGAAGTTCATGGGCATCAACTTTTTTTTCACTTACGAAAAATAAAGCTAATTCTTCTCCAAAGTTACATTTAATATAGTTTAATTTTGCTTCATCTTCTAACCAAGATTCTACGATACTTAGAGATTCTTCAAACTCTGTACTGTCATCAAAAACTAACAATTTGTGTGCATACACTTTAAACATCCATGGGAGCAGCCAATTTTTCCATGTATCATTCCAAATATTTCCAATATTTTGATCCAGCCTATCTTTTATATATTTATCAATTTCATCCCAATCTGACAAATAACTTAGACATTCAAATAAACCTTGCAGACAGTTTTCTTTGATTAACCCTGTTTCTTCCATATAACCACTTTCATATGCGGATTTTCCTTTTGTCCAATCGGAGGTAGCTTGTGCAAATGATGAGTTCTAAAAAATAAAAGAAATATATTTAGAAATAAAAGCATTATTATATTACACAGCGTAATACCTTTAAATGTTCATTTTCAATTTTATCTCGAAAAATGCTCAAAACAATATCAGTTTCATTTATAGATTTATAAAGATCAGCTAATAGTATCCATTTATGAGTGTGTTCATCAATTTCATTCTCAACCATGTGCATTCTCTTTTGTGGTGGTGGTTTTTCATCCGAATAATATGTTAGATTTTCTTCCAAGAGAAGTATGGCAATGGAACCAAAATTGCTTGCCTTAAAGACCTTGGATGTAATATCTGGAGAACAGTCAACTATATGGCATGTAAACATTGTTTCTAATACTGCAGCTATGAGTGGGGAATTTCCTTGACAGTTAGATAATATTTGCTTTAAGATTGAAATAATATCATTAGTGAAATTATTTGTATTTTGTTGAATCCTACAAGCTTTCATAAAAGAGTTGAACATAGCAACTGTTATATCTTTGCAAATTAGTTGATCCTTCTTTATTAAATCCTGTAATGGCTTAGTGAGATCAGAAAGAGTGATCTCGATGTCAGGAAACTCACCATATCTATACTTTCTATAACAGAATAATAATAATGTAGTCCTAATATTTACATCATATATGTACATATACATGTATACAAATATTTACCTGCACAACTTTACACTACTTCTTTGTCTTATTGTTTCTTCTTTTATCAGTTCTGCACGTTGCACATTTTTCTGCATTTCTTTGTGTTGTATTATGCTTGAAATAGCAGATGAACTATCTAGAAATCTTCGTGATCGTTTATTATAAGCAGGTTGTAAAATCATTGACGTTTTCAAATTGGTGTCATATTCTATGTTATGCGGAAACATTTTGTTGCTAGAATCTTCATCGAGATATGTCGGTTCGAATTCTAGCTCCATTGTTGCACGAAATTTCATGTTAATATTACTATTTTGAGATGATGTATCAAAGGCATCAAAATTAATACTTTGTATAGAAGAAATGGTTTGAGTAAATGTTTGATTCATTTGACTTGCTAGCGACGGAGCAAATAATGGTGCAATAGATGCCAAGTTCTTCCTCTTCCATGATGTTGAAATTTCATAATCTTTATAAGGACTATTAGTTAAAGGTCTAAACATTGTACTTGTATACTCTACTGTCTTTGTTACAAGATTCAACATTGTGAGTGGTATAAATGGTAAAAATACATCTTCTGTGTTAGGTGAATATATTTTCAAAATTTCTAACAATCTGTCCATTGTTTTGTTTGCTAGATTTATATCTTCAGTCCAAAAATGTAATACCTTATTTTGCAGATCTGTAGATGGATCCAGTAAACCCCCAAGTAAGATTTGTTTACTTATATGTATCAATTCTACCACATTACCATCCTTTAATGTAATTTTTAAATATTTATTATATATGTCCATAAAGATTTTGTAAGTTATCTCTCTGTATTCTGAAAAATCGTGTCTCGCATATGGAGTCACTAATTTGGCAAGCGATAACAGGTCCAATGGTTCCAAAACAGAAGTTAATGCATGTATAATTTCAAGTGCTATTTTTTCACAAAGTACAACTCTATTTTTCAATATATCATGAAACTTTAGGTAACTAAGTTTCTTTATGATTTGTTCCTTGGTAAGTTGTGGAATTACCAGCAAAAATAGCTCTAAACAAATAGCTTTCCCGCCTGTATCAATTCTAGATATATTTATTGTAATAAATTCAATATATTCTATAGCTATATCTGGATAATTTTTACACAGAGCCTGAATACACTTGACTTGTCTGTTTTCAAATTTCTTTTGCATCTCCCGAAAAACACTTAGTAATTTTTCACTAATTTCCGATTTTTGTATAGAATAATTTGTATTATTTTGAATAAATTTAAGTATCACTCCAAGAGCCTCACAACTTTGTAGAATCATCTCTTCATCTTTTTTCCAATCTTCAAGAGTTTTTTGTAAAAACTCTAGAATATCATTTCTGGAAATGATTTCTGCTTGCATATTGTTAACCAAACACATTAATATCAAATGAACAGCTGCATTAGGTGCTTTTATCATTATTTCATTTATATTTTTTGGAACTTTTAAACATTGTTGCCAAGCTTGAACGATCAATCTAATAATATTAACATTGTATTTATAAACTGCTTTTAATGAATTTTCATCAGTAGACATCAGTACTTTACGAATAAGTTTTTCGAATAGTTTCTGTGCTAATGCTTTTTCATGAGTTGCAGTAGGTATAGCAATTTTATGCCAATCTATTAACATTAATAAAGCATCAGTAATAATATAATTTAATTGATTTGTGTCCAGATATGAATTAATTATAGTCATAATTGGATAAAGGAAAAATTTTGCATAATGTTCAAAAAGTTGTGATGTGTTCAATATTACTTTTAACATAAACAGTCTGACATTATTATTGTTTTGAGTTAAGATAGAGTCATGGAAACATTTCAATGAGTTAGGTACTATAGGATTGTTTTTATCAGAAATATTATAAATTTCCTTTGATATCATATGCCTTAACACTCCACAAATATAAGGCATACATTCGTGATCGTTCAAATCATCGGATTCAAACACTAAACTCATATTTTCTTCTTCAATACTGTTATCAGATTTAGAGACAATATGAGCTTCATTTAAATCGTAAGCATTTAAATCTTCATGGATTGTTGATTCAGCTATATTATAGCTATAGATGTATGAATAATTACTTTTATTTGTGCTATAGCATCCTTGATTTGCAGACTTCTTAATGTTTACTAATTTCTTCAGATTTTTTAACTGACTTTTAACAGTTTGTTGAATATTGTATTTTTTATCACAATCAATAATATTTTGCCATATAAGCATGTTTTTACTTTTGCTTTCACCAAATACACTCAGATACGGTTGTTCTTCATCTTTTAAACTCACTATTGTTATGGAACAATTATATGCAGAACACTGTAATAATCTCATAATTTCTTTATGTTCTGGATTATCTGCTCTCAAAGTTCGTACACGTAAGGTACTTGCATATAACTCTGAGAAAAGTTCTTTACCATTAGTTACATTAGCAATAGCATTTCGTGTAATTACACTATCAATATTATTTATCTTTTGTATATCTACTTTTGTGAACATAATAGAAACAAGTTCGTAACATCCAATTTTAGATATAATAAGTTGCTGCTTATCCATGTTATTACCTGTAAGATCTTTAGTAATAATTGTATAAATTTCTTTAATATTTCGTTCATAAAATTGTTCAATTTCAGTTATATTGCAAAACTGAAATATTGGTAAAAGGAATTTCTGCAGTACATCAAACCTATTGGAGATATCATTCCCAAGATTGTTAATATCCATAAAAAGTTTATAAGCTATTTCTAATGATTTCAAAGCACAATTACTGGGAATAGTGTTGAAATACTTTTTCATAAACTCCTCTACTTGTTCATTGAATAAATATTTACCTCCACCTGCTGCAAAGTAAATTATAGTTTCAAAAACTATTAATGATTTTGTTACAGGTAACAGAGTTAAAAGTGTATAGAAACAATTTGTAATTTTCATCCCATCTATACTGTGCTCAGAACATATGTTTGCTGATAAAGAAAGTCTATCATTTCTTAATGTTCGTAAAATAACAACTAATTCAGGTTTGTATGTGGATGATACATCTGTTAAACAGACAAGAAAATTCTGTAAGAGTTTGGTCTTGTATTCAATATCTGCTTTCTCCATAGTGAATTCTTTTAGGATCCACTGATAAAAGTCTTCTGATATATGTATAACATCTATAGGATTATGCATCAAATGTACAGAAATTCCATATATGATAATTAGTTTTTCTTTCCTGCTTTCGATATTATTTACAGCTCTATATAAAGTAATGAATTTTTTAATGATTGTAATTACCAAAGATTCTACATAATCTTTAAACTTATTTTTATGATGTTGAGCAAACAGTAATAATTCTTCTAACATGGTTAATGTAAAAGATGTGTTTGTTTGTAATAAATCTTCAAGAATTAGCATAGTTCCTTCTATATCTTTTAAGATGTATATAAAAATGATATCTTTAAACATATTTAAAAAATATTCTCCATGTGTTATTTCTGTAGAATCTAACCCAAGTAACATTTTGTTATTGCCAATTAAATTTATCAATGTTCTTGTCATTGATGGCTGAAAAAGAATCGTAAAATTAGTTTAAAAAAATAATCACAGTAAAAAATAATAATATAAGTATTGGTGTATTGCAATAAGATTATCTTACCTTACACTTTGAAAGAAATAATTCCATTACACTTTGCAAATATTCTATTGTTTGTGTTTGAAAACTAACACAAACGAATTGATCAGCTTCCTCCTTGGCTAAAGAATTAAAAATATATTCAACATAATGTTCTACATTTTCAAAAGTTTTGTGATCCTGTAATAAGCAATATTTTAATGGATGCTATGTCTTTATTATTTATAAAAATTCAAATATATATATATTTATACTGACCTTACACATTTCAGAAAGAATATTACAATTTTCTATTATAATAAGGCCTCTTACATATTCTTTCAGTGCAGTAGACACTTTATCATTATTTTCATCCAAAGTAAGAAAATCAGTACAATGTTTTAGCACATAGTTTTCTAGTTTTTGTTTTAAAGAGTTTTGTAATGTATCATTCAATGTTTGTACGAGTATCTGCAGCAACTGTTTCAATAATAATGGTAATTTCTCATTTATTGATACGTTTTTCATATCAAATCCCAGTACTTTTGGACATATTATACTTTTAGCTATTAACTCAAATAATTCTTCATTGAAAAAAAAATCTGGTATAATATCTTTTTTTATGTCAAGAAGAGTTCGAATAAAATCGAATATTGTCATTATAGTTTTGCATTGCAATGTTTGTAGCTGTTCAACTTCTCTGGAAATAATTGTGTTATCTTCCATTTGCACTTTAACTTTCAATATTAAGTGTATAACATTTTTTGTGTAATCAAAAATAGTATCTTTCTCAAGATTAATATCAGTAAATAAATAATCTGTACTAATTATCTTGTTACTTAATAACCACATATAACAATCCAAACTTCTTAAAAACAGCAGCATACTTTGAAAAGAAACGCTTTCTCCTTTTGATTTTAAATCCTTAAGTATTACATGATTAATTGCATTAATTCCATTCTGTTGAATATAAGATTCAAGAAATGCTTCTGGTGAGTCATAAATATCAAGATATTGAGACATCTTAACATACAATTCCATACATTTCTGTCTACAATTTTGATCCAAAGATCCACATTGAGTAAATAACCAATTTACAGCATCGGTTAATGTCTTTCCGGCAAAAGCAGATGGTTTTCTACGATTTGGATGATCTTCATTCAATAAATCTGCTTTAACTTTTATGACTCTATCAATATGGTTCAAAGCATTGTGGATTGAAAGATCATTACATCCATCTAAACTTTTAACAAAACAGTATAATAGCTCTAACCAATATATTATAATTATTTCTTCATGCTCACGCATAATTCTATAAAGATGATTAAAAGCTGTAGCTGCAGCTATGCGCTTGTATTTAGAAGGATGCAATGCAAAATTGGTTATCTTTCTGATAATTCCGTGAACATGCATATTAAGTTCTTTCGTTGTTGATAATTGAGTTATGGACCACTCTGTAAATTCTGCTAGGCATAAACCAGAAAATTCTCTAAGAGCTGACTTATCATCATTGCATAAACCATCAAAAAGCGAATTTATGAATAAAGCAGTTGTATCTGATTTAAACATAAGTTGTGAACTCAACCAATGTGCTAATTGTATTGATAAAGGTTGAAAAAGTTTCCACACAACTTCATCAGAGTCACAACTAAGATTGAGCAATGCTGGATATAATGTTTTATATAATGTAGTAAAGCAATTTGGATCCACTGTTATATTTTGTACTGTTCTACCAAGAATAAATGAAACTATAGTATGAAGTAATTCACTTGCAATTACTTTTGTGCGTCTATCTCCAGAATTTTCAGCTAGTGTTATTAATCTTGGAAAAATTTTGTCAAAATGTAACTCTATCTTTAAGTCTGGAAAAGGCAACATACAATTCAATAAATCCTTTTTATCCCAAGTTGATCCTGTATTTAAAGCTCTTTTATATACAATTTCTAATAAAACATCAGAATCCAGCGAGCCAAGGAATAATAAGATCCTTTTTTGAAGATTTTCCAATGTGTTGTCATTATCAATTAGAGTTATATGTTTAATAATTTTTCTTTCAGATCTTATAAGATCTTGTAACAATTCAGCAGAACTTTCTTTGCTTTGAAGGAATGATTCTAAATTTGGTACTATCTCTACCAAAAAATCTTTTTTATTTTTTTTATTTAAATGGGACATCCATTTTTCTAAGGTACCAAGTATAACAGATGCAAGATCAAAATCATTCAAGCCCATTGTAATAGCAATTTTAAATGCGGGAATTGTATGATTCAATACATTTGGTAGATAAGTAGTTGGCATACACATAATTAGATATAAACAAGCAGTCAATAACTCATTAGAAAAGGAAGTTATTTGATCCAAAGTATTTATCAAATATTTATACACCAATTCTTGTGTTTCACTATTGTTATTATCATTATTATCCGAAACAGAAAATATTTCAGAATTCTTCAAGACTGCATGAATTAATTTGTAAAATCCTGATATCAAAGGATATCTGTAAGACATTCTGATAATTTCATAACAAAATTTATGTATGGTATTGTTCAATAAAAGTGGTTCCACTTCATTCATTATATTGATCATGAAATCTACCATATTAACAAATATTCTAAAATCAGCCTCATTTTCAGCAGTTTGAGATAAAGCTGCATCAGAAAGAATACAGTCTTCTTTCGTTCTGGTATTCAAGTTTAATTTAGTAATCAACATAATATAAACATGTATGAATTTATCAAATATTTGTTGTACTATGAATATTTGTCCACTAAGCTGATATCTATTCAGTTTCACTAATTCTAACCACAACGGTAAATAATCCTTATAACAAATTGGACGTTCTGGTAGATTATGTAATTCACGTTGCAATTCAGCATCAATGAGTAATGTATGTGAACATGTCCATATAATTCCATCATGAACTATGGAAGGTTAAATATGTATTAGAAATTCAAAGCTACATGTTGAATATAATAATAGAAGATTATTACGTTTAATAAAATCACAAATGAATATACTTACTTATATTATAAAGAAATTCATCTAATAATATTTTATTTATAGAAGCAATATTAATTATTGCTTTTACTAAAGATGAAACAGCATAAGCTTTACGTATCTTGGAGAAATCAGGATATCTTTTGATAGAGAGAACACTAACTTTTATGAGTAATTTTATCTGTCCAATGGACACATCCGATATATGACAAAGTATTTCTGATAATGCTTCTTGATAATCACTAATATTTTCAAATTTTGCTTGGTCCATGTCTTCCCTGAAATATAAATATTATTTCTGCAAACTTCATGCATTTAGTTAAAATCAAAGACTAATACCTTAAACACAAGGGAGCTGTACAGCGAGCAATCAGCAAGTACATATCTTTGACATCATTGTTGTTCATATATTTTTTGCAAGGTGCAGCCAATTTACTAAATCCATGTATTACAAGTCGTAATGAATCTGGATCTAATATCGGATCTGTTAATTGTTCTTTAAGAAGATTTTTAAAATACTAAAAATATATATACATTTTAAAGAACATACAATATTATTAAATATTAAAAATAAGATATTCATAAATATTTATTACCAAAAACACTTTTTTATCTTTTTCTGAATCACTGCGCTTTAGCATAATTTCAAGATTATTATAATAAGCTTTTAATGCTTGTTGTCCACATTGTCCATTCACACCTTTTTCTTTTGTTAAATTCGTAAGCAATTTGTACCAATATTCATAATCATTATACACAAATTCACGAAATAATGTCATGCGTTTAGATAAAAGAGTAATTGCTGCTCTCATTACATTTTTCTTTGCTTGATTATCATCTGGCATGCTAAGGTGTTTAATCCATTTATATAATTCTGCATAATATCTTGAATCTATGTCTGTTGGTGCACAAAGATTATCTAATATATTCGTAAAAACTTCCAAATAAATTTGGATCTCTTTAGGAGGGTTTTTTGCTAAAGGTTTATACTGCTTGTTAAAATCACTGTATAACTGCATAAAAATATCTTTTTTGTATCTCTGTAACTTTGGAACCTGTGGATGATATTGAGCAATTGTTCCAAGGACAGAGAAAATATAACTTCTTTCTACAATAAAAATATATCCTTTTAAATATCTATTATGTTTACTTTGCATTCAATAAGTCTTCATATTATGGTTAACAATAACATACCATTTATATAAAGTTGATAAAACTTGGACATAAATTCTACAACTGTTTCATCTAAATCTAGCTCATTTTCTTTAAATATCTCTATTAGTTTTTTCAAAGTATTACAAGCAGCTTTTTTAATATACATAGAACAGTGCATGATAAGTACCAATTGACATGTAGCCTAAATGAAGCAAACAAATGAAGAAGTTAGAATTTTAAATTACAAACATACAATGTATATGTAAGATATATACAAAGTTATGTTCTTACTTTCACTGGTATTATATACTGGTGAAACATCATATGAAAATTTTCTATAATAAATTCAATTAATAAAAAACTTTCTTTAATAACATTATCAAAATTCCTCCGTGACTCTGTTCTGCTAAGCTCATTCTGGAGGAAAAATAACAGTCCTCTATTGTTATTAAAAAGTTTAGATAATACTAGTTCTGCAGGAAAAGAAAATGAGACTTAGAAAAATGTTATAGATTAGATATTGTTGTAAGTATGTACCAAAATACTTACTGCTATCATGTGCTGTCAATCCTTGAAAATATTTACGACTATCCTTTAAAAAATTTGTCAAATCGTTACTATTGTTTTCTTCTACACATCTTGTAAAAATATCCATAAACGTTGTAAACGTTTCCATGTTTGAAGTGAATTACTTAATAAAATTAGTACACATATATTGAAAACTGCATAATTTGATGTAATATTAATATGTATATTATAAATTTGTTAGCAATTTTGTAAATATAAAAAGCATGGATGGAATACGTCGAAATGTAATTGCATTACATCCATCAATGACGAACCAATATATAAACTGCTATAAATACACTCACTTAAGATCTTTTATCATTTCATAGAGATTGTCATTTAGTCGTTGATAATCACAAATATGAAAGATAACCTATTTACACTGTCACATGTAGAATAGTTATTTTTATTGATACACATATATAATTACATACAAAATAATAATTTCCTTCATACAAGAATAACAGTAGCCGATTAAACAACAATTCGTTTTGTATAAAAATCAGATTATAATATCATTTCATACTAGCAAGAGTATCCAATTTTAAATTTGCCATCTATAAAGAAAATAAGAAACTATCCTATTACGCACATATGACATGCGCGTACCGCGTTTTTTTTACGTGTAACGTATGCACAGTCAGAGAAAAAAACATTTCAAAATTCAAACTCGTTTAAAAACCACTTACGAACTTTATTATGGATTTTAAACTAGGAATTTTTTCGAAAGTCTATTATTTAATAGGTAAAGGAGCATAATAAATAAAAAAGTGACACTCATATGAAGAAGAAAAAAAATTAAGCATTGTTCACTTTATAAAACAGAACTTTCTATTAAAACAAACATACTGAGTATCAAATAATTGTTTGATGCAATATCAGAAAGAATATTTTATAATTAGATAAGACAGCTTTACAAAAATGAATTATAATTATCAACACTTTGACTTCGCTACTCTATCAACTTCTTCCACAATTGACATAAACTTGCGCCACTGTGTCATATTTAAACATATACCTGTATTAAAAATAAATAATTAGTAGTAAGTAAATCCCAAATTTTTATTTGAATTGTTACTTATTAAAATAATAATGAGACTATCATGTTATATATACCTTTTTTGCCTGGTTTTAAATCTCCTTCTTTATCATAGTACATTTCTCTGATATCGACATATAGCTTTCCTTTAAAATCTCTGACATTTACTTGACGGTTGTTACCTAAATCCCATACAGTTTCTTCTTCATTCTTTGATTCTTTTGATTCTTTTTTTGGTTTCTTACTGGATATAGCTTTTTCTCCTTTTTCTGTTTTCTGTTTCTTCTTGACTTGTTCCTCCTTTTAATTGTAAAAATTAATTTTATACTATTCATTACAGTATACGAGAAGTTATAAAATAATTAAAATCACCTGTTCACTGCTATCACTATCGCTTGACACATATTCTTTTGATTTTGGCATTTTATATAATAGAATCTATGTAATAAAAAAACATTAATTAGAAACATAAAAATTTGGAAAATTTATTTTACAACAAATTGTAATTAAACACATAGCATGTCCATGTAAATAAAAACATGTACAACGTGTTTCCGTTTTAGAGGCTATGATTTAAG
This sequence comes from Odynerus spinipes, assembly GCA_032403825.1. Taxonomy (NCBI): domain Eukaryota; kingdom Metazoa; phylum Arthropoda; class Insecta; order Hymenoptera; family Vespidae; genus Odynerus; species Odynerus spinipes. The sequence goes on from JAIFRP010000030.1 coordinate 2,114,487, forward strand.
ATATAAAATTTAACAAAATAATGCATATTTTATTATCAAAAAATAAAGTATTACGTACATATTATGAATAAAAATCTCAATTTCCTTTTGGAAATAACCGTTACAATTACTAAAATTGAACTACCGCATGAATTCACACACAAAATCTTCCCAAATCTACTCCCTATTTACTTTTTATATACATACACATACTTATCAAATGATATAAGGTGAAGTCAGAGAGAAATTTCAGTAGCGCCTGTTTGCAGGAAGCGATTCGACGTTGCCAAACCCAGGTATATGGCTATATGAGCGGTAAATTCAAATCTGAAGAAAACTTATTTATTTTTCATAAGAATGATAGCTAATAATCTTTTCTTATATTTTCAGCCATGGATAAACTTCAAAACTGTTACTACCAATTAATGTCGATAACATACAGGTAGCTAAACTATAAGTTTTCATTTATTAAGTTATAGTGAAATATATATTTTTTTAAATACTCTGTTTCTTACATAATTTGAAGAAATGCATTGGTCGATTTCTTGCGATGATAAAGTCGCGGGAGAAATAATTTGCAGCGCCATCTGAAGAATGTTCCTAGAAACTACTCGAAAGTTTCTTGTGGTATCGATATTACAGTATATTTTTTATCGGCAGTTTGGAAATTTTCGAGTAGTTTCTAGGAACATGCTTCAGATGGCGTTGCAAATTATTTCTCCCGCGACTTTATCATCACAAGAAATCGACCGATGCATTTCTTCAAATTTGCAACTTTTATACTAATCAGGAAATTAATACATATCAGTTTATAAAATTTTCAGTCACTGTTCTGGGTCAGCTTTTCTATTTGTACGCTTAGCTCGGCGATTTCGTTAGACCACCGCTAGCTAGCGTGAAATTGTTAGTCTGCAATAGTTTTATAATAGTTTATAATAGTTTTTTATGATAGTAACATCTTCAGGTCGATGCATATTATATTTCATATCGCAAATATCAGAAATATCATACAAGTATTAAATCAAGCGTAATTATCACGTATCACGTTTAATTTTTGTGCAGGACCAATCAGATTTCCACAAAAAGCAGATAAATTCTTTAAACAATAAAAAAAAAGAAACAGTAATTTGACACTGATCGTCCAGTTAACGTAATTTCCCAATTAGAGGAATTGCTGAAACGAGCAGCAGAAGATCTCAGATAAATGCATCGATGGTAATGTGTCATTCTTACCAGACGTTCTCCTAATAGCGATAATGAGCGATTATTACCTACTTAAGATCGACATATTTCCAATACGTGCGTTCCAATATACGCGCAATTGTGCCCGAGGATAGCAAGCATTTTTCCATGAAATTCAAATTGCGTGCTGCTTTGCGTGCGAAAGGGCGCACATCGTGCACGCAAGAGAGGAGAGGAGAACGGAGAGGAGAACGGCGTTAATAAAAAAAAAGGAGAGAAGAAATAGAGAGAGAAATTACGTTTATACGGTTGTACCTAATCGTGTGAAAAATTGTACAGAAATGGCGCTTTAGTTTCAATAAAATTAAAAATCAATAAAAATAATAATAAATCGAATTAAAATCAATAAAAATATAACATTTCGTAGTAGTAATAATAATACATAGTTCAATTAGCACTTTGAGTGCTAAACATATTTTGATGAAATAATTATGATGTTTCCTTTTTTCGAGATTTCAAAGTCATCGTGTTGGTCGGTCTCGTACTCAAGATCACACGAAGGCTATAGTATTAAAGGTTATTGAACTAGTCGTAACATTAGCTATTATTCAGCACTGACGAAAATGTGTAGTCTTATTAAAAAAAAAAAAGCGACGATGATCTTGAAATCTTGAAAAAAACGATCTCGGGAAAAATTTTTATTTATTACCGTGTTCGCCCCGTCGAATCAAACACTTTCCCCTTTTGGCATGTTTGCTATTCTAAAGAATAAGGGAGATATTTAGGATGCTCAAGTTATGCGGGACACTCTGTCTGTAGTGTATATGTATATATGTATATGTAATAAGTAAAAGATACGTACATATGTAATATGTAGGCGTATACATACACCCACAGGTGTTTGTAGAACCTTTTCGAGGATCTTTATCACACCACGAATCTTTACGTGATTTCGCGAAAGGATCGAAACCGTTTAGGTGATCCTCTTCGCGCTGCCGAATGACCCTGCTATTATTTCACAGACTGTCTTTCTCTTTTGCCCTATTGTGCAAACACAAGACACAGGCAGACGCGCCGCCACCGTTAAGAGCCACACGGAACGGGTCACGTAATGCGGCTCGCGTTAGCAATGAAAACTATAAATTGATTTATTTCCAACGACCTGTCAACCGTCCCCGAGAATCCAACCGAGCTGGTTCGCTCGTTCTATGCCCACTCGGTTCTTTGTCGGTTCGTTTCTTATTCTTTCGAGCGTAATTGTACGCTTAAAGGTAATACGCCTCTCTCTATCTACACTTTTTTATAACTTTATCTTTGTCTCTCAACCCCCTTCTCTGTCTCTGTACTACGCACTAATAGCAGTAATTTTAATAATGCATTTTTTAATAATGAATTTTAATTTGCGACGACGTTTTTCCTAATCGAAGACGGATATTATTATTTTTTCGATTTTAAGTATTGTACCAATCGACGTATACTAAAGGGTATACAGTNNNAATAATAATAATAAATGAAAGCGCCAATAAGACGAGACTTTAAAACTTTTGACTCGCGGGTGTGCGGTTTGTGTTCGTATTCGTTCGATGTCACTGGTGTGAAAATGTAAAATATCGATCGCGTCTCTTTATCGATCGAGAATCGGTTGCAAGAGATCTTTGCAACAAATATGGTATGCGGAATCCTTTCTCTCTCTCTCTCTCTCTCTCTCTCTCTCTCTCTCTCTCTCTCTCTCCCTCGCTCTCTTTTCTACTACTTCTTTCTTTGGAGCTTCGGAGAGAAAGCGTTCCATTGATATATAGGGGCGGAAATTTGTATGGCAGTCGTATAAGCGAATTACTCGTGACCGGGCTCGTTCGAACCGATGAAGATAAAACCGTGATGCAGCTAAATCCGAACGTCTCCTTTCGATCTCATAAAATTGATTGAAAAAAAGCGCTCGCTTGCTCGCTGGCTCGCTGCACCGAGCCTCGAAGGCTTTAACCGGTGTGAAGGAAGTAGGTGGATCGTGCATCAAACGGTCCCGCGATGTCTTCTACGCGATTCGGCATGACAGTACCGGTGAAAGTGGATGTAAATTCGTCCTTACTTTTTTTTTTTTTTTTTTTTTTTTCGAAGCTTTAACAGATTCGTCGATGTCGCGCCACGTTGGATTTGCTATTTCGCCCGTCTAATTAGCGCACGTTGATCGTCCAGATACGCTTCTTGTTCTTTTTTCTTCGGTTTTTCTTTTGGGAGGCTGGGCTTGGGAGGCTGTACACGTATACTGATGGATATTCGATAGTTTGTGCAGCAAGTTTTCAAGTAATTCTATCACTACAGGATTTTAAATCGATTTGGTTTTTATTCGAAGCCAAAAATTCTTCAAACTCTTGAGTCTTGAAAAGTTTGAAGACTTTCAAAATAATCAAAAGCTTTAAGAATTTCCGATTTCGAATATTAGTCGAAGTGACTTGAAACTTTCGATGTATGGATAGATACGTAATTCGAACTTATTGATGGTCATCGCTATAAATATGCATGGTATGTACTTTGCCATAAGTTTATCTATGTCTTTCCTTTGAAATGGCTTTCGATGAATTTTATTGCGATAAGAAAGCGATATAGATGTGATGGCTTATTGGAAAACGCGACCGGCATTCTTAAGCTCTTTTTCACGATCTTTTTGATATCAAAGAATTCTTTGTAGGAGAGTTCGTTTTACTATATTCATCCTTGCTCTCTCTCTCTCTCTCTCTCTCTCTCTCTCTCTTTAGTCTCGATCTTAAGAAGAATACGTATGTTACCGGTAACAGATGGCCCACGAGTACGTGGCTTTTCCCTCCCTCACGCGCATCATTTACCCACCCACGCGATTCGAGAGAAAAGAAAACCTTGCGTACGTTTCTAACACGTTCTAAACGCGTCCGATATATGTGCTATATACATATATGTGTTTCTGTATACACACGTACCTACTACTACTCACTGGTGTTCTCGCGAAGACGTCACGTAATTACGCGGATTATAATGATTTTGCTCGGTCCAGGAAAAGCTCGCGTATCAGGAAAGGAAAGTGATCACTGCCGGGCGAAAAAGGTCGGCGAAAAATGTTAGCCAATGTCATAATGCACAAACATTAGGGAAACAGCATCGTCGGCGCCCGTTATGTAACGAAACCGATCCTACAAATCATCCTTTCCTTTATCCATTTATTTAGAGTATTCTTAACCTCCGCTTTTTCACGTGGCAAGAATTCGTCGAAAGAACAGTTCTTTAAAAAGTTCTTTAAACAGTTCTTTAAACAGTTTCTTTAAAAATGTTTACAGCACACCTAACATAAGATCCTCTCACGCTAGATTGCTTGAAAATCACTGATCGATACTCTCTCTTAGATCTCGCTGCTACGCACTCTAATTACCTTATGCTATTTACTTTACTTATATATCATACTTATATGTATATACCTAAGTTTCTTTTTATCTCATTTATAATCCTACGTATCCGTCTCACGGTTATATTCGTTTCATCTGTTTCGTCCGGCGCACCTTTATACATTATCGTTAGTTTTATTGTTATTATACCGTTTTTGTGAATTTTTAGTATGCGGAACATCCCTATTAGGAACTAGTCTCTAACATGATACGTTATTGCATAGGGCGATTACGATGGTATAGTGATCAATGAAGAAAGTTCGTCGGATCAACGTGCCAACGTCAATCGGTAATTTCGAACGATTTCATTCGAGACATCGAACGAGTCGTTCCTATCGACGACAACGTAACGGAAAACAATTCGAGAGATAATTCAAGCCTTCCAATTTCTTCTCGTATTTCTTCGCGCGCGAGCGACGGAAACGCGAGAAGGTAATCTCGAAGAGAGTCGATAGTTTCTATCGAAGCTGATTTTCCTCGTAAGAATTAAATAGACTGACATAACTGATGTGTCGCCATTTTCGTAGGAAACGTGTCCTCTTCGATTCCTCATCCTGTGTGACGAAACTTTTCACGGGCCGTTATTGTTATTATTGAAATTTAATATTACACGATGCTATCACTTATTCTCAGAATGGAATGGATCGAATAGATTCCATACTCGAGAAAAGGCAATTTAATAATTAGTTAAGGATGTAACAGTTTGAAATATTTTTAACATCTACAAGAATGTTATTACCAATAATAAAAATAGTAAGGTCTAATGTAAAAAAAAAACGTGATAACGAATTCTTCGTATTTTTATTATTATATTAAAACTGAACTACGCGTGATAATATTTTACAGGCGAATTACTCGAATCATTACAAAAGAATAGCTGTCGGAACGAGGGTGAATTACACACATGTCACCGATTTCCGTAAACTAAACTAAACTCGAGCCACGCTAGAAGAACGTTTTTCACTGGGCTGCAATATCGATTTTTCTATCTCCGCGCGATTTGGGTTATCGTTCGTATCGAAGGAACGACCTCACGTAGTGGACCGATTTTACGATTTTCTACGGATTCTGCAATGACGTTCGAATCGTTTTTAAAAATACCCCTTTTCATTCGATTCGTATATGCCAGGGGTCGGTATACTGCTGCTCTTTGAGTACTCACGTCTAAGCGTAAGTAAATAAAGAACTTGCAACGTTTAACGCTATCTATGAGAATTCTCTTAAAATACGAGATGTATTCTTTACGGTAAATTAATCGTAAAGTTTTCTTAAACTTTCTCTCGGCGAGGGAAAGAAATTGGGGTGGCCCCGAAAAAGATTTTCGTAAGTTCACGTGTACGCGATTACGTTTGCTCTCGAGCGAGGAGAGACAGTGAAAGAAAAAGAAAGAACACGAGAGAGAAATAATAAATCCACGCGTCCTGACGTGCCGGTCTTTCGGAGAAAGAGGAAAAGAGATGCTGCGAGCGCTGACAAAGCGTTTCCCATGAAAGCGATAGTGTCGGTCACGCTGACACACAGGTGGACTTCTCTCTCTCTCTC
>JAIFRP010000030.1:2139424-2157707 GCA_032403825.1 Odynerus spinipes
AGAGAGAGAGAGAGAGAGAGAGAGAGAGGACAAGACGCGACAAGGAATCTGTGCTTTCTCATGCATTCGGTGAACACGTACGCTGAACGCAAGGACAGAAAAGAGAGTTGGAGTTGGTGGAACAAGGATATATTCTATAAATTAAAGAGAAAAGGATGGAAGGTGGTCGTGTGCGCTAATAAGAGTAGGGAGGATCAAGAAAGACAAAGGATGGGAAAGGGACGGACGGGGACCACTTACACACTTTCCTCTTACATTCAATCCGTGTAACACGCGTGTACCGTGAAACGCGCGAGTTTTACCCACTCTTCGAGCATGCGCGTATTTTCGCAACGAGTTTCGCTTAACGCTTGTCTTTCAAGCACGCAACTCACTGTTCTATCCGAATGAGAAGGAAAGAGCTCCGAAATGATCTCTCGAAAGTTCCTACAAGTAGAATTTATCGGTTTTCGATTGTTTGATAATTATCGGTACTTAAATTAATTGAAATTAAATATGTTTTTTATCGAACGTGTTAGACAATTTCATAGAAAACATTTCTGCTAAATCATCTTGTGTGATATCGAATCGATTAGAAAGTTATTTCGCTCGGCGATAATCGTCGACTCACCCTGTATACGTAGGTGTTTGCGCTAAAGTAACGATACCCGTATTTTCTTCTTTCAGCCTCGCTAGCTATCCTCCACGCATGCACGGTGAGTACCTACACGATCGTTTTAATATATCGTTATAAATGCATTTGCTAAATGAAGTTGTTATTACTTTTTGACAAGCGTATAACCCAAATGAAAATTAATCATCCTCCGTGAAATTCTTATTACCGATTGCATAACACTATTGCTGTCTACGTCTATCAGCCCGATCGATTTTCCTCTTTTCACGTGTGACGTAATCTCGATGGATTACGCCGAGTATAGAATACAGAAACTACCGTGTGTCTTAGACGACGATGCGGGCGTACATTCGCGACGAGATCATAATGCATAAGTCGAAGAGAATATAAGTGCCTAATGTCAATGTACGTAATATTCTAAAGTGGTTAAGTGTTTCACGGAGCTTGTCCGTCTTACGGAAAACCAAAGTGTTGAACGTTAATAATTCATCGGGTTATAGCAATTTTGTTGGAAATGTCAACTCGTGATACGCGAAATTCAATTTGTTCGTCTAAACCTTGCTTCAAACTATAGGCGATTTTTTTTTATAGAATTAATACAAAATATAATTATTCTGCACTCCTTTTTTCAGGCACAAAACGGTTACAATTATCCTAGGCCAACCAATCCACTCACACCAGGTGGTCCCGGTGGTCCAGGTGGCGATCAAGGTGGTAAGCCAGGCGGGCCAGGTGGGTATCCTGGTTCTTCTCCTGGCGGCTATCCATCCGGTCCAAGTGGTCCATCCGGGCCGGGTGGTCCTGGTTCACCAGGAGGGCCATCGAGTCCAGGAGGAAAGCCGGGTGGTGGGTATCCATCCGGTGGATCAGGACCAGGCTATCCGGGTGGTCGCCCGGGAGGTCAGCAACCAGGTGGTGGGTATCCATCCGGTGGATCAGGACCAGGCTATCCAGGTGGTCGCCCGGGAGGTCAACAGCCGGGAGGTCAACCAGGTGGTGGATACCCTAGTGGTCGTCCATCGATACCATTTCCGGGCGGTGAACCCGGCGGTGCACAGCCAGGAGGGCCAGGCGGTGTTCCCTCCGGACCTGGTGGTAGACCCGGCGGAGGATATCCGTCCGGTGGTCCCGGACAGCAACCGGGCGGGCAGTACCCAGGAGGAGGTTATCCTAGTGGGAGGCCGGATCAAGGACCAGGAGGTGGATTTCCATCCGGTGGGCCAGGGAATAAACCACAAGGACCTTCTGGAGGCGGTTATCCGAGCGGGCGTCCTGGAGGACAAGGACCAAGTAGCGGCTACCCGAGTGGACAGCCTTCTCAAGGACCTGGAGGTTATCCCAGTGGAGGTCAAACACCTTCCGCACCAGGACAACAAGGACCAGGCGGTGGCTATCCTAGTGGAGGACCAGGCGGTTATCCCGGAGGCGGTCAGAGGCCTAGTGGTCCATCAGGTCCTCAAGGACCATCGGGTCCTGGATATCCCGGTGGACAAGGACCCAGTAGTCCCGGTGCATCGCCGGGTGGATATCCAAGCGGAGGACCTCAAGGACCGCAGGGACCAGGTGGATATCCCAGTGGTCCTGGAAAACCTGGCTCGCAAGGACCAGGAGGTTATCCTAGTGGAGGACAAGGACCGCAGGGGCCGAGCAGTCCAGGAGGTTATCCTAGCGGTGGACAAGGACCACAAGGACCAGGAGGTTATCCTAGTGGAGGACAAGGACCGCAGGGACCGAGCAGTCCAGGAGGTTATCCTGGCGGTGGACAAGGACCACAGGGACCGAGTGGTCCGGGCGGTTTCCCTGGCGGTAGACCAGGACAGCAAGGTCCAGGTGGCCCAGGAAGTTATCCTGGTGGAGGACCAGGCCAGCAAGGTTCAAGCGGTCCGGCCGGTCCAGGCTTTCCGGGCTCTGGAAGTCCTGTAGGTCCTGGTACTTACGAAGAACCGTACGACGAGGGTGACTACTCTGCAATACCTGGCGAACCAGGTCGTGATTATCCTATCTATTCAGAGGTTCCCGAAACAAGTTTCCGTTGTGAAAACCAACAGTTTCCTGGATATTACGCGGATGTCGAAGCTCAGTGCCAAGTCTTCCATATCTGTGCCAATAACAAAACGTACGACTTCCTCTGTCCCAACGGGACGATCTTCCATCAGCAATATTTCGTTTGTGTGTGGTGGAATCAATTTGACTGTAACTCAGCTCCAAACTTCTATTATCTCAATGAAAATCTTTACGACTATACGATAATGGGAACACCAGGAATGTTCCCGGGTGAAGGACCACAAGGACCTGGTTTTCCGATGGGACGACCGATAGGACCAATGGGTACTGGAACTCCCGGAGGTCCAGGAGGACCAGGTGGTCCAGGTGGTCAAGATGGATACCCTGGCGGTAAACCTGGAGGGCCAGGTGGTTATCCTAGTGGAGGTCCAGGAGGTCCTGGAGGTCCCGGAGGACCAGGTGGCTATCCTAGCGGCGGACCAGGAGGTCCTGGAGGACCCGGAGGACCAGGTGGCTATCCTGGCGGTGGATCAGGAGGACCTGGAGGACCCGGAGGACCAGGTGGCTATCCTGGCGGTGGATCAGGAGGACCTGGAGGTTATCCCAGTGGTGGACCGCAAAGACCTGGAGGTCCAGGAGGTCCTGGAGGGTCAGGTGGTTATCCTAGTGGAGGTCCAGGAGGTCCTGGAGGTCCCGGAGGACCAGGAGGCTATCCTGGTGGAAGGCCCGATGGACCGAGTGGGCCAGGTGGTTATCCTAGTGGGGGTCCAGGAAGTCCTGGAGGTCCCGGAGGACCAGGAGGCTATCCCGGTGGAAGGCCCGGTGGACCGAGTGGGCCTGGTGGTCCCGGTGGACCAGGAGGACCTGGAGGCTATCCAAGTGGCAAACCAGGTGGTTCTGGTGGACCCGGAGGACCAGGCGGACCCGGAGGCTATCCTGGTGGCGGACAACAAGGTCCTGGAGGACCAGGAGGTCCAGGAGGACCAGGTGGTTATCCAAATGGCAAACCAGGTGGTTCTGGTGGACCCGGAGGACCAGGCGGACCCGGTGGTTATCCTGGTGGCGGACAACAAGGTCCTGGAGGACCAGGAGGTCCAGGAGGACCAGGTGGTTATCCCAGCGGCAAACCTGGTGGTCCAGGCGGCCCAGGTGGACCAGGCGGTTATCCTGGTAGTGGACCTCAAGGTCCTGGAGGCCCAGGAGGATCGGGAGGACCAGGTAGTCCAAGTTATCCAGGCGGTAGACCGCAGGGCCCTAGTACACCAGGTGGACCCGGTGGACCAGGTGCACCAGGTGGCAGACCAGGATATCCAGGTGGACCAGCGTACTTAGCACCGTCAGGACCTTCCGGTCCCCAAGGTCCCGGTGGTCCTGGAACTTATCCAGGACAGGGACCGAGCGGACCAAGTGGACCAAATGGGCCAAATGGTCCTGGCGGTCCCGGTGGACCCGGAGGTCCAGGAGGACCCGGAGCATACAGACCAGGTGGACCATCCTTCCCTAGTGGACCCTCAGGACCATCGAGACCCGGTGGTTACCCTGGTGGTAATCCACCCCAAGGTGACACGCCATTCCCCCCACAAGGTCCTTCTAAACCAGAGCGCGAATACTTGCCACCCCGAGTCGGTTAAATCCTACCAATTGCATAATCGCGTTAATTCAGAATTTAACGCTTAACAACCGCCGTTGGTGATACTTGAACCATATTGTAAATACGAGCCTTATTACCTATTAGCTAAGTTAAGTAATGTGGAATCATTTTGATATTCATTTCGATGGATAATGTAATCGTTTCCTTTTGCGATAGTTCATCCGTCGCAGTAGTTTTTTCGAAAGTAATTTTTTAACGTTACCATTAAGTAGGTACCTATATGCTTACTTTCGTTCATGTATTGTATGCATTATGTTCTCGAGGTGCTTCAAATCTATCACACGAATGTGATTATTGCGTTACGGTTTCTTTTTTCATTTCAAAGTGTTAGCATGAAATTATGAAATCGCAAGTGTGGAAATTAGATGTTAGACCTATGTTGTATATAGTAATTATATTTAACATAGGCGTGTTTCAAGATTATTTTCATTCGTCTAAAATAAGAACAACAATTAGACACCAATGTATTCGATCTTTGGCAGGCAGCTCGTAAGCATTATGGCACGAATATATTTATTTATTTCGACGTAACAAAGTAGCGATGTTACTAAATCGAAGAGTTACCATTAAGAGAATAAATCAATGGAGAAGCTTATTCGGATCTTTAAGATCGACAGTGATCTCAAGGAAAATAAAGATCCGAATAATATTATCCGATTTTTCGGAACAGTATCATCCTCATAGAGCTAGGGCAAGATTTAACATATAATAATAGTAATTTTATACTTTTTATATTATACACTCATATACATCTACATGTATACTTTTATAAAGATGGTTCGAGACTCCTACGTGGGATGCCATTATGTATATTTTATACGTGAAATAAAGGAAACGCCTTTGCAATAATCAACGCTCCTTTTCTTACGTTAGTTACACCACACGATTTATTTCCTGAACTTCAATAAAAAAAAACATCAATGACAATTAATAATTAATTAACCATTTAATATTAAATATACTCCTATTATCTTAAGATTCCTTGTTTCTACAATCTTGCGTTTAACAGACCAAAATTCTCTTTTCTATCTCCATAATTACATTTAGTAAGTACGAAATCGTTAATAGGAAGGTAGGAAGTTGCATAAATTCACAGGCAGCTACGTATGCAGCGTACATACAAATGCCATGATGACGCGTCCATACGTGGTCACGTAAATTTCGCAAACGAGAATTCTCTTACGACCTTACATCGTCCGGATACAACAGCGGTACAACAATTTCGCGATATCCCATGGGAGCCGCACAGAGATCTCCCAGTGCATAAACTGCGGTAATCTCGAGTAGATATTTTTTTTTTATTTTCCTTTTTTTCCTTTAAGCGATCGCTCATCACACCTTTCCACAAGTATTCACTCATGTCGCTTCTGCTTAATAAGATAAGGAAATTGATTACAGTCGAACCTCGTTAACTCGAATTTTAAAGGTATAGAGATTAATTCGAGTTATCGAGTATCTTTACGAGTTATAAGGAATAACATACCTACGTGGAAATTGTATTCCTACATAATATAATATTATAGGAAAAACTGATTTTACAAAATATATAGGAATAGGTACGTACGTGTAAATTATAAAAAATACAGGTATATTATATAAAATTCTTTTCTATTCTCACGTAGTCTCATCGAAGATGTTACACGAGGAGAATGCGGTCAGCTCGAACGTGTCACCGTTAATTCCGTAAATGCAGAAGTCGAAGGGGACAACTTTTGTCGCGCGAGTGCGAAACGGAGCAGCATCCTTGCGCATCTTGATTTATCTCGGTGACCATTCTCGCGCTTATTGCACAACGCTCGTACTCCAGTGCGAGATCTGCTGGATGAGAGTAGGTGCACGCGAACGCGTGGTTTACGATTTCGAGAAAATACGAGATTCTGCGTGGAGTTCACGCGTGGAATAACGAAAAGGAGCGTCGATATATCTGAGAGGGATGCTGGAACGGGGAGAAGGTTTCTACGCGATGCATCTTCGAGTCACTGGGGAATCCTTCGAGGTCTTTTTTATATCTAGCGCGTGTCTGTACCGTGCGAAAAGGAATCTCTTCCTTGGATTTCTATAAAAGGGATAGATATATTTTCTTGATGGTTTTAGGTAATCTAAAGATATTAATTCGTATGTATAAATTATGTTTTCAAAGAATCTTGATCTTTCTTGCTTTGATAGTTAAAAATATTAAAAATATGGAATTAACAGTCTTAAGTAAAAGCATGATATGTAATCAGACTAATGGACTCTTTGGATAAAAGCAAAAGATTTCTAACTCATTCATTGCCAAGAGGATCAAGCATACCTTACAGTGGGTGTCACTGAATTAGCTAGCTTACTATTTTGATAATAAAATATTTATACGAAGTTTATCATTTTTAAAAACATTTTCTTTCTTAGCAGATTCTACACCGGCCAAGTATCGGATGTTGAAAATCTGAGAGAGAAAGGGGATATACTCATACTACGAGATATCTCGTAGTTTGCAGCGAATGGATTAAAATTGGTTAACACACATTTATTGAAGATTTTACTAAACCCACTACCCTGATACTCCCATTTCATATATTACGAGGTATAAATGTTAACGTAATTAAGATCCCTATGGTACGATCTAATCCAATAAACTTCACGCCAAATATAGATCGTCCTTAGATCAGATCGATATAAGATCAAGAAAACACGTGCGTTACACGAGTAGTAATAGGTAAAAGGAAGGACACCTGTCCGGTATACTTGATATATAGTTCAATTTGCTAGCTCGTCATTGACCACCCATGTAAAGGGATAGAAATGGAGAGTATCGATAAATAAAAAAAGTACAGGTCTATTAACCCAAGTTCCACTTTATCGATCACTCTGTCGATCGCTACGTTTCCCTCGCTGTTTTTAATCTATCGTGAAATTATTTGGCAACCATACGGATACGTACAACGAATTCTCGATAGAGATTGTTAATTGCACTTTCCTCACGAGCGTTCATTGAATGACGAGGTAAAAATTTTATTGCCTTACCCTTTCAGTGGAAGGCCATTTTTCGCAATAATTTAATTGACCTTATCGACGCTCAAAGGGTTCCGCTTTCGCGTCTGATCTACCAACGAAAAATAAATCACGACACGTTGCACTTCTTCGGACGTTCCTGAAATATCTATTATAAAACGATATTATATATATATACACTGATTTCTCGAAAGAAGGTAAAAGAAATCTAAAGAGATAGAAGGAAGAGTTAAAAGTGGTATAGAGCGTAGACGCATTCGTAATTTAATCACGTTGCTTAATCGGTCAGCGTCTTAACGAAAGGAAGACGTCAAGTAAAATATAAGAGAAGCCCGCTCGTAAATGTACTTATGTGCAACTTCACGGTGGACGCCGGGGAAGACTTAATAATTAGAGAGGTTGAAAATTACGCGTAAGCGATCGTTAATGTCTCTTCGTTAGTAGCGCTCGAACGAAACTTGTCTTTCGCAAATAACACTTTTAAGAGGTTGTAATACCTTTATGGCAATCGTAGTTGTTAATTCGAATCCTTTCAACTTTTCCAATGACCAAGTTTTCGTGATGGACTTCAATCGAAAGAAACTGTTATTACGATCTTCATTAAATGTAATTATAACTTTATGATTGCGACTATTGACAAATAAAGTTATAATAATTTTGTGATTAAGAAAACTTAAGAAAACAAGTTACAACAGATCCATAAATACTACAAATCTTGATTATTATGTAAATAAACGAAATTTCACATCAGAAAAGTGATTGTTCTGATGTCCGAAAACCCCAGTACTGTTGTCTCATTACTTCGGGCATGAAAAGCTCTGCTGTACACGTAACCGTTGCTCGGCCTTAATTTCCAAGAAACTTGCAGAAATACTTTGATATTTTTATTTTTATGTGCACGTGCATATTTTATACGTTATGCACACGCGTGCTCTTTCCACGATGAACACCGGTAGCACCTATTAACAATTTAATTATGAATACAAAAAGTAGAAAAAATTATTAAAAAATCGAGGGAATTAAGATGACAGGAGAACGACGATGATTGACTTGCGAACATCGGAGTAGGCAAGTATTCGCGTCCGTGCTTCGGTCGTGTGTCCTTGCGGGATCTTGCGTCCCTGACAATGACGGGCTACTGACCCCTTCCAACCGGTTACTTGCTGCGTCGTAACTCACTATATTGCACGCGTCGATCGAGCTTCACCATTCACAAGGTCGATCGCGTCCATAACAATAAGTAGGTGTGTGTGTGTGTGTGTGCACGTGGGTATATGAAACTATCACGCGATTCATTAAATGTGACAACTAATTTGGGACGGAGATAGTATAGTAGTAGTAGTACCTATACTATACAATACAATCATGTTTTTTTGCGATAACCCGGAATTTGTTAGCTAATATTTGTAGATTTGAATTTTGTATTTAAATTATTATTATTAGGTACTATAGGTTTTATAACACATTCATAGCTTTTTATATCTAAAAAGAAGACGTTACTTCAGTTTTGCTATATATAGTATATTACACAACTACAGTAGTCACTGGATATGGATATGATTGGATCGTCGCGTAAGATTGACTCGTTTCCGATGTTCATCGTGACCGAATCCCTATTATAGAGATATTATATACTATATATATTATACAGTGTTCATTTGAAAACTTCAATTCTAAGTATTTTGGAAATAACGCAAGTTGACTTATAATTCATTTTGAAGACGAACGAATAGACCTTTTATTCGGTTGAAATATTCGACTAAATAATTTATTCGGATAATTATTTAAGAGAAATTTTCATTCGAAACAATTCGAATAATGCTCGACTCCTGATATAGAGATGAAGTTTTTAAATGAACACACTGTATGTATATACATACATACGTAGGTATGTACGAGTCGTGAAGCTTAATGAAAACGTAAGACTGGTTTCCCCCTTCGCGATTGTTGCGGGTCCGCAAGCGCGCAGCGATCCCGTTAATCAAGATCGTAAATTTTGCAGGTAGAAACGAAGAAGGCACGTGCTCTCCTCTAGCTCGCATGCCGACTAAGGTGATCGCAGCGCGGCTTTTACCGAGGCTACAGATGTAAACGGTTAGATAGCGGGATAGATGGTTAGATAGATCGACGGATAGATAGCCCGATACGACCTTTCGCTGTTTCGAAGAATCGAACGAGAAGCGTGCTGAATTTTTGTAGACTTTGGTGCCTTGGGTGAGTATTATCCTTTTTTTCTGCAATTTTTTCCAGTCGTGGTTTTGTTATCTTCGCGTGGGTGCTTGACTTTTGGAATATTATAGCAAACGTGAGATTCTCGGAACATTTATTGGACGAGGTATAAAAGGATTGTTAGGTGAGTGTAAATTAACTGAATTCACTTGTCGAGTTGTCATTTTATAGGCTCATCTTTGATAATATCTAATGATTGTGAATAAGTTTGCACGTGTTAAGAATGAAGAATTTATTATTTAGCACGTTACTGTTCAGAATCGTTAGCATTTGTCCACGCATACTCCTCATTAATATTAACACAAAATGATGGTGATAATAAAAAATTCTGGGTAACATGTCCGAGAGGACGGTAGACTGGAAGAAGTAGAACGAAACGGTCCGTTTTATCCGTTTTCTCGTCGTTTACCACGTCGCGAAGCGCGGAAGATCGATGCCGTTTCTTCCTGTTTTTCTCTCTTTCTCTTTCCTCATCTTTATACTACCACCAGCATAGTTACCGGAAACTCGGCGGCCACGGAACACGATGAAGTCAATGGCCAAAAGGGAAACACTAAACTAGAACGAGATTTACTCGAGGAAGTCACGAATCTATCGAGAAAGAGAAAGAGAGAGAAAGTGGAGAGATCTTTAATTGCAAGGTATACAATATTATTTTATTATCGATTTAGTCTTGCAACTATTCCAACTAACAAAATTACACGGCAAAGTCGGTAAAAGAGGGAAGACTTATGCCGGCCCTTCTCACATATTTATAAGTGTGGTTTTATTCGAATAAATAATTATAAGTTTTGTTTAAACTCATACCACTANCTCTCTCTCTCTCTCTCTCTCTCTCTCTCTCTCTTTCTCTCTGCTATTTGCTATTGGATTTTATATGCTTACGAGCTGTATGTAATAAAAGAGATCATTTTTTTCATGGCGACACTTTGCTCTCTCTCTCTCTCTCTCTCTCTCTCTCTGTCTCCTTTATATACACGTTTTCTCTACCTTACGTATTTCAGGCTTCCACGTCGTCACCGCATACTGTATGAATATGAATGAGCGTGCGCTCGGTGATGGGGGAACATCTTTTTAATCGCGCGCGAAGCGTCCATCTTAATTAAAATATTAAAGGAATATTCAAAGGAACCTCTGTATACTTGACTGCGTCTTCGAATCTTTAAAAGAAACACGAGTTAACTTCTTGCTGTTATAAATCTATTAATATAATACTTAAGTCTTAACATAAATAAGTTGTAACGATGTAAGTGTACAAATATGTAACGTTACAAAATTTCCTCTCTGACGTGACACACATATCCCTATACACACACACACACACACACACACACACACACATATACGTTCATATCTCCATGTATACACAGTGTAGCGTATTGGAAGGCAATAAGGCAAAAGTCACACACTATCGATCGACTCGACTCTCGCAGCAAATAATTCGAAAACTGTTCGAAACAGCTGCCTGACAATAAGACAACGACGTTGATATCAGGAAGAGTCGGCGTTCTCGTACGGAAGGATCACAGTCGAACGGAATTTATGTTATTCGATGTGTATTACGACAGAAAGCGCTTTCACTATTACGGTATTCCCGATGACAGAAGAAAGCGATGCATACGGCGCGATGCATCTTAACAAGGTGCATCGACGGCTAGCGATCCGGTGGTGTGACGCCTCGAGGAGAGAATAGAGCGACGATGAATCATCGATTCGTGAGTCGATTTATTCGACTTCCATAGTAATCAGAGCACGGTTTTCATATCTATTAAAAATATCCAAAGTAAATCATTTTACGTAACTATATTGTACATGTTACGTAAACAATATTTAAAACAATATTTAAGAAAAACATATTAACACGATAAAAGTGTTTCGATCTTTTGGAAATGACGCGAGTGCACAAAAATATCGTCGATCGAGCAATAATTATTCCATAAATATATTCTGCCTGCGACATTCACTTTACGGACCATTAATTTTACTCGTCAGTTACCTGGTAAGTTAATAACCCAGTACCACCAACTGCAGCGTCACTAGTATCACGTTGACCAGGTTTCTACTACAACTCGATTCTCTTTTGATCTTTGAGCGTTCGCCGAATCGATGGGATTCCATTCGGTTTGTCCGTCTTCGTTTCTCGTAATTTCATAGAAGGAACGGAATTTCTAGAGGTGTGAAGTGATTCGAAACTGTAGCTCTCTCTCTCTCTCTCTCTCTCTCTCTATCTATCTATCTATCTATCTTTCATTCTTACTTTTGATATTAATTAGAGAAAAGCAGCAAGATACAATGGATGGGATAAGGATTCTCGAGGAAATAATTCCACAAGCGAGAAATTCCTCCTTTGCAATAGGTGGCCCCGATTAGAAGTGAATTTCTTCTCTCTCACGAATTTCGTGCGAACGAACGGAGCCGATTCGATTAACTCGATCGTGGAATATAACGTTTCGAGCGATTACACGTATGTACGTACCCATATCCTATATCGTGGTTGATAACGTCGAACATTCCTTCGAGAATCGTACTCATTTTCAACTGTGTGTGCGTGGATGGTTATACAACCGTTAACGATCGTCTCGTCGATGAAATGACGTGCTGACGTTCGATTATCCGGCTTTAACGAGAAGTGGCTCTGTAAAAATCCTATCGACAATTTTGCAGGATCAGCACGATCGCCGTGATTCGACGGGTATTAAATGGATGATAGTATATTTTTCCTTTTAATATATAAACATACGCACTTTCGAGTGTATTTTTATTATACATAAAAAATGAACTATTATGAGTTATTAATTAAAAATAATAGCTATCAATTTTGTTCGAACACTTTAAATCTCGTTAAACCATTCTTACAGCTTACTCCTTTAATATTGAAACAACGAACGAGCTTCAAAGAAAATACAATCTCATCCATTCGATACTCGCGGAGCGTTGCACCACAGCAATGTCCAAAGTTGCAAACTATGAGCGCGCGCTATCGAATTTGCGTAGTGTCGAAAGCTTCATAAATATTCATCGTCGATCGTGCTGGGTAAACTTAAGGGAACAGGTTTAAAGGACTTTCCGGAACGAATCTCGGTACATCACGATGCGATTTCATCCCATTTTATCCCGATGTCAAGGTCGCGAAGTCACGTTTAACGTTACGAGGTGTCAATTTTTATTTTAACGCGTTCGCTACCACGTCACAGAGAAGAAATTCCAACCACGGTCTATACTTTATAATAAAACAAAATATTGATTATAACAAGAAAGAACAAATAAACGATTAAATAAAACAGGCAAAAGATTTGTAACAAGCAATTGTAACGATAATTATAATACCTAAGTGTTTCTACTAACAAAAAACGAATAAACGATTAAATAAAATGGACAAAAGACCTCTTAATTATCCAGGCCCAATCTACCGACTTCGCTTACTGATTAGAAAACACGTAGTATTCATAAAAGCCTACTGACATTGTTATTAGATAATCTCGTTGCGATGCATCCTTTCTCACTCGAACGAGAAAAGGCTGGCACACTTTCCATTAAAGCCGGCGCGTACGTAGTCCTATAATCATCATCATAATCATCATCATCATCATCATCATCTTGATCGTCGTCGTCTTTTTCGTCGTCGCGATCATCGACGTCTTCGTCGTCATAATCTAACGTTCCCTCCTGGGCAACATCATGAAAATCAGCTGTCTATTTTGTTCTCCATCTCGCCGTGGCTAACGAGCGCGATCTATAGAGGAATCCCAAGGAATCGGGGAGAAAGTCGAGGCTTCTTCTTCTTCTTTGGCCATAATAGGCCGGGGCAGACACGCGCTCGAATGCATTGGCCGGGCACACAACCTCGATCCGTTCCTAACCTATTCCTACGATGTCTTCTGATCGAGCCGAAACGGATCGACGGTTACGATCTATGGAACGATCTACGAAGGATCTGGAGGATTTAACGGGTGTTCCGGCAATTCTTTCACGATTACTTCAGTTACATAGATATCGTGTGTATTGTATATGATAATGTATGTATCTATAGTGTGTTAATAAAACAAATATTCCAGATATTGCAAACATCTTTATACCCGGTTACATTATCAACATATTTTACTCGAGTGAAAGAAAAATTATAATCTCTGGATCTATTAAACAATTCTTCACGCTTGCTAGACTCATCTTCCTCCATTCTCCCTATTCTCAGGATTTCATAAAAATTTTTAATTGGTATACCCTTTCTTCATGTCTATCTCATACCTATATAAAATACGTTTTCGAAATAATAACGACGATTTACATGTTTTACATGTGTTTTTAGCGAGTAATTCACACGCTCGCTTATGGACGCAAAACCATGAAGAAGATTTGCTCTCTCTCTCTCTCTCTCTCTCTCTCTCTCTCTCTCTCTCTCTCTCTTCTTTTTCTCTAGCGAAGTGCAATCGACTTTCCATCGTATTATGAATTAGTTATGAACAACTAGGATGGGCTTGGATTAAGACGATGATATATAATGGGAGATACCTCGGCACTCCTTCGTAGATGCGACCGCAAAACGCGGGTGGTGTATTTATTTTTTCCCTGTCGTTCCGAAAAATCCAAGAAAAACAAACATAGAAGAATTCAAATCTCAATCTTTCAAGCTCTCGAAAGAACTTAATCGTTGCATTTTTCTTTTCGTGCACCGCCACGTACGCATAATGGAACGTACAAGCGATTATTTCGAATCCTTCGATGCGTTTAATCTTCTAATAATTGCGGTACGTGTCCTCGGCAATGTGGCTAATGAAGAATATTTTTCGTATGTCTTTACGCGAGTGTGAGAGAGATAGATAGATAGATAGAGCGCACGCTACGCGAAACTAATTATCCTACCCGAGCGTTCCGTCTCGCACTTAATAATAGTCATTTATTATGCACGCCCAAGAATGCGTTTATAAATCGACGCCTTTAATAGGCTCACCTTCCGTGCACGTTTATCGTAATAAATCGCGATGATCGCGAGACATTAAAGAAACAAAAAGTCGATTTATTTCCCCCAATCTTTTTTCCATCTCTTTCTATCTTCTTTTCTATTTCTTACCAAACAATTAGGTTTAAAACCATTAAATGATAAAGCTTTTTACGGCAAAACTTGACATATAATAAATAATTTATTTCAGAAGCCAGTTTGATTAACTTATGTGACTTATTTATTATAAATATTGTTGCAATTGCGTTCTTCAAAGCATTTGTGAGCTTTGAGTCCAATAATTATTATATCGCGTTCTCTATAATGTCTTTCGCAAAGTTCGATCATTGCAATGACGTTTCTTTGACGTTTACGTTCGTGTAATTATACGAAGTCGAAGACGCGTGATTAGAAAGTGCGTGCCACGAAATGAAGAATTCGATCGATGAAGAAAACTGGAAAATCGTTTCTTGACTACTGTGAGCAAGAAATCATTATGCTTGCGCGTGCGAACTTTCCGTAAAAAGTGCAAGAAGCTAACGGCAGCCGGTCTTTGCTCGTCCTCGAGCCATCTTTGAAATCCTCATTTAGACTTAGACCGATGCGATCGATTTCATCAAACGCGCGCTTTTATCTCCTCGTGCGATGTACCTACTCGCATTCACTGTATATTTCGTAATGAACGGATCTCTTTCTTTTCTATCGAGACGCGAACGAATTATAGTTTAACGAAAGCCGAGAGGAAAGTTCGGCAAGATCTGATCTGGTTTCTTGATAGAAACTAGAAGTTACGAACTAGGAGTTTGGTAAAACGCGGAAGTGGAAAAAGAACGAAGAGGGGAAAAATGGATCGATCGTTTGAAAAGAAGTAGCGTATACAGATTTTTTAAATCATATATATTATATATGAGCTGCTTTTTAAAGTGGTTTAAGTTCGTTTGTTCTTAAAAAGGTCGTAAAGTAAAACTTACTTAAAAAAAGAATATTGATTCATTAACATTTTATAGTGAAACTTTGTTAGCGAATTCATAAGGATATTGTGCTGTATTGGCTTCGTTATTAACGATATGAGAAGAATTCGTCCATGCTTAGCTGCAACTAGTCTTAACTAATTATTTTTTTGTTTTTTAATTAGACTCACACCACTCAAAAAAAGCTCATCTCTACATATTCATATATCCGTATATTGAATTCTTCGCGCTTATTCAAATACGTGCGTATAGAGAGCCAAATATCAGTTCATACCCTAATATCTGTATGTATGTATCCCAACATCTGTGCATACTCAAATAGGTATCACAGTTACCCAAATATCTATGCATATCCAAATAACTGTGTATAGGAATGGAAACCAAAATTCGATGCACCTAACAGTAGATTCGCGTGAGAACTGCAAAGAAAAAACAGAAGATTGACTAAATCGAATTCGAAGATAGTGGCGGGCCTCCAACTTCGATCCGAATGGTAGCCTTAAACTTAATTGTGCCCTAGGAATTGGCCAACTCCGATGTAACCGAAGCGCGTGTTCTCCGCGGGTATATCGTGGTCGATTGCATCAGTGCCGACCTTTTACCGCCTCAGCAGTAGAGCGCGAAGATAATTGTAGTGCCAAGAGAGGAGAGACAGAGAGACAGAGAGAGACAGACAGAGAGAGAGAGAGAGAGACAGAGAGAAAGAGAGAGAGAGAGAGAGAGAGAGAAGAGGAGTTCGGGCTCTCTCGTACGGCACATCGATGCGGCCAAGCGACTTTAGCACGGAGGATTATAGAGGAGAGCACGTTGTTCTCTATCCATCTCTTTCTCACTCTCTCACGTTACTATCTAGTACCTGCTTTTGCCAGTGAAAAGAGAGACACATCCTGGACAGACCTTGCTTCTCCACTCTGCAGCTTGTTACACAATCGGAGGAAGAAGAAAAACGATAGAAAAGTGGAGGAAAAAGTTCTGGAGATTATTTTTTTTCTTACAATTGAGTTTTCTTGAGTATGTTTCATTTTTGTTTTCATTTTGTTACACGGTACCGAGACTTTTTATTTAAATCAGCATTGGTCAATCGGCGTATCGATCACGCTCCCTTTTTCTGCTTTATTACCAAGTTGCTTTCGATCTTTGCCCGTTCAATAAAATATTTAACGTTTGCGTCGAAGTGATAACTAACTCTTTTTTTTACATATTACGAATGCAATAGGAATACGTGTCTTTAATGTACATGTGTGTGATATAAAAAAGAACTTGTAATTTCTTACATCCCTAAAGATACAGTCAAACGACGAGTGACTGCTTAATTGGATTTTAAAAAAAGATTTCCATTTCCACGAATTACAAACAATCGAATTGCGCAAGTGTGTATACTTACACGAGTAAAAAATGACTTTTAATTGCTGAAAGAAACGGCAGAAGGTTCCTTTAATAATAATTATCGAGTTCGTTCTCGCGTTCGAAGCGAGCAATGGCGAGGGAAAAGGGAACGTGAAAGAAGAAGTAGGATTTGCTAAAGCGCTTGCTAATTAGCGTGGCTCTCTTGAAATCGGATCTCCCACTTTCGCGTAACGAGAGTCAAGGTACCCCGTCGTGTATATCCTCGTTCCTGCGTTGCGAATCGGACGGACGGACGTCCGGACGCGGTCTCGAGAGATCAGCCTTTCGACCGAGCGCACTGTATTTAAATTAGCCTTGCATGCCGCGCATCCCGTCTCAGATTTTAGCGAAAGAGAAGAAAGAAAAAGAAAGGAGATACCGGTATCGCTTGCTTAATTAACAGAAATGTGAGTAGCGAGCTCGATTCTGATTTCTGATAAGGAAAGAGTCGATTGTTTGACTTTTCTATTCGTTTAACCGAGCACGTGACTTTACTAGAGAATTAGGTTGAATTAGTTTAATAGAGAAGATTCTAGGTAAATTCTAGGGATTTTTAAATAGTCATAGAGCTCAGTTTTTATTCCGATCACTTTAATCGGGATTTTTATCTTAACGCTTTAAATTTGAATAAATATCGCGTGTCTTTATAAAAAAAAAAAAAGGAAATCTGTAGATAAAAATGATTAATATTACCTGCTTCAGCATCCACAGCAGTACATATGTACTTAACATTCAATACAAACCGCGTGCCATCGTGATAGCCTTTAAGATCTGGCCCAAACGTAGATTCGAATGCCGCAAACGATCACATTCATCATACAGCGGTGGCAATCGGTCGAGATTGCGCGATACATAGTCAGGGAGACTAGTCGGTATCGTCCAAGAAGAAACTGATTTTGCAAGTTTTCTCGTGGTGGTCTCCTCACCATCGAGCACGAACAAGCGCACGTACTTAAGAATATTAATTAGGCTTCTCGTGGATGATCTCTGACCTGGGTTATCCTATCACGGATCCCACGTGGTCGTCTCTTGTCTTTTCTGCATTTCGAATCGCTCGACCGTGCCAAGCATCGACCAAGCACGATGCGTCTCTGATTGATATCCGCGAGTCCGCGAGCGGATTTCGAAACGTAATCGCGTTTGAAGCAGATGCTCGATTCCTCGTTGGCATGATCTTAAAGCCCGACAACGTGATTCGTTCATCATAGTATTTCCTTATTTCCATTGTAGTGATGCGAGAGAGACAAATCGTATAAAAACAAAGATCCGTATACCTGCACACGCCAGCACACGTGTGCATATTTATTTTTTTATTTAATAACTCCGTGAAAAGAAATTTTTGTTATTATTCTATACGTACGCAACATCTCGAAATTATTTTACTTTTTCACGTGCACTGCGGTAGGGTTTTCTGACGATGATGTTAACAAAATCCTGGCTTTTTATTCACATACTCTGTACAAGCATATTTTACAGAAAATTTATATATATAAATGTGTATT
>JAIFRP010000030.1:2157729-2173162 GCA_032403825.1 Odynerus spinipes
TACACGCTACGCTCGCGTACTTGTATGTCCGTCACTCCGCACTCGCGACATTTCCGAATTGTAGCGTGTGATATATATTTGTATTAATTTTCGAAATACCCGAACAAAAGAAGGTTCACCGACACCAGAATCGTAAAATATAGATTAATCGGCTCGTTAATTACTTAACTTAATTCGACATGCTAAATGATAAACGGAATAAATAACGCACGGTAACGTGAAACGCGTGGTATGCGTTGTTTTTTGTGAATTTCCATTCTTCATGCATCTTCGAACGTGTCTCGAGTACCATTTGTTCGTTTGACGCTCGTTCGATATTCGGTAAATTGCATTTTCATTAAAATTCTCGATTATCTTTTCGTAGGAACAATTTCCTTCTTTTCGAGGTTCGCGTTACTAGCGTGGGAAATCTTGCGGAAAGATTCACGCGCGGACGGCGTGGAACGCGAGACACGTAATTCCTATCGTAAAACATAAATCATCGCGGGGATATAATATTTTACGAAAGCGATTACCATCAAATAAGGAAGATCGTTGATGATTTACCGTTTGCCAGTTTACGATCGTAAAACGAAGCTCGTACTACGTATTACACGTACATAAACGCGTATGTATGTGTGTACATACATAAATACGATCGTATCGTAAAGTTTGAGAAAAATTGTTCCTTCGGTTGGTCGTAGTGGAAGAAATCGAGTGAATACAAATTTTCTTTTCTTTTTCTCGTTCAATAGCTCTCTTTTTATCTCGGCTATCTTTCGTCGAGCTAGTCTAAGTTGTTCTTCTAATAGGACGCAAACTAGAAACTTGGTCGATCTAATACGTGACGAGCTAAAGGGATTTACATAGAAGACGTCGAAGTTGGATCCTTTGAAATGCTGCGAGTGGAATCTAAATTTTCATGAAATGCGAACGATACGATGACTACGAGACTTTAGATTCTATACCTATCCTGGCTGATACTATAAATTGCAAATGAATATCTAGAAATGTATATATTCCCTAGAAAATATAAGACCTTCCAAAAATTCGTGACAACAAACGGCAGGTTCAACGATCTTTTATTATATTGGCCAAATTTTTATGTTCGATTAATCCGACGCATGATTCAATGAGACAAGATCGTATTCTTAGTTTCTACGATGGAACTATAAATTAAACTATCGATCGAACTGCTGCTACTGTCTATCGCTCATATATTATGATCTTTTTAGGAAATAGTCCCTCGTTCCTCATAGCCCGTATGAGCGATGCGTTTCGTAAATGATCTACTTCGTCGATAAACACGGGCGTTCGTTGAATAACGCGAGGTTTTCGCTGCTATCGATATTTTACGACTTTCGAGATATTCCTAGAGGATTCTTCAACCCCATTTAGCAGCGACCGAATAGAGTGATCGAAGAAGATCTAATGCTCTGGTATCGGATGCCGATGTTTCACTTAATGGCTCAATTGCTTCTAACGCTTCAGGATCATCCGATCTTCTTGATAAAACTGACGAATTTTCCGTCGTTGTTCTAAACTTCCTGCCTTTTCTACTACGGAATGTGGTAATCGAAGGTTCAGTGGTGCTAGCAGCGTTCGAAGTTGTCCTAGAATTTTCTTCGCTCGATCTCGAAGGCATTTTTTTACCAATGGGCAGACTGAGCCTGTTGATCCCGGCAACGATCTCACGTGACTCTTCCGAGGAGAACCTGTTAACTGGCATTTTTAACAGAGCGTTCAGCAACTGCTCCTTCTCCTCCTCCATCGTCTTGTTCATTGGCCCGTTGCAGTGATTGATCAATAGTAAGACCAATTGTCTAACGGTTTCATTAGTATCCGCCTGCTTCATCACCTTCATCAGGGTATCCGAACTGCTCTCGTTCAACTTCCCGAAAATCCTTTTAGCTTTAACGACCTCGTTGTCTCTCGTGTTGGAAGTATCCGATGTTGTAGTGGTGTATGGTAACAAAGAAGAGACCAGGCTATCTTGTGGTATAGTGTTGGTGGATGTAACAGAGGATGTTATAGTTGTGGTTATACTGGAACGTGTGGTGTAGATTGGAGTTGGGGTTGCCGTGTTCTCACCGGAGAACACGCTGGGCAGCAAAGTAAACGCCGTGGGCGTGTCGTCGTTATTGGGTGACCATTTCCAGGGTGTCGAGTTGTCCTCGTTTGAAGCAGACGATCTCGTGGCTGCTCCGAATGCGTCATTACTGACTACTCGATCTTCGAAAGATTCCGAGCTACTCCGAATCGATTTTTCTGTAGATTCGTTGGAACTGGGTTCCCTTGACGAAGGATCATCTTCTAAGCCGTGATTTATGCGTTTGGGATCGATGAACACTGTGGTCTCCCAAAGTTGGGTCACCATAGGTGACGAGGTCCAGTGATCGTTACTCAACACATTCGAAGTTGCATTGTTTTGGGTTGCATTGCTTGCAGCGTTTCGAGTGACAGGGGTAACGTGAGGAGGGTCATCGATATCTGTCACCGTGGTCGTTATCGGGTCGAGTCCAACGTTCGAGGATATCGATGTGGCTGTTGGCCTCTCCGTCACCTGCGCTTTTTCTATAGATTTAATATTACTTTCCAGACGTTTGTAACCAGTCCTGAAATTCTGATAAGAGCTGCGGGCCGTCACCAGAGATTCATCCGGGATTCTCGAATCGTAATAGCGTATTCTGAAAGGTGTACTGTTACTAATCCTTTTTGATGGTATCGATGTGGTTGAGCTGGGGATTATGCTGTTAGACACTTCACCCGGCTGGGATCCACCATCGTTAGAACTGCTGTCTTCGGCTTTAAAATAATGTGGCGTACCAAATCTTTCCGTTTTACTTCCCACGCGAGAATCCTGGGCGTATTGGAGATAGTAAGCTGGCGTCGAAGAAGATATATAATTGTTATATATCGGTGTAGCATCTTTAGGTTTCACGTGCTTCCCGTAAGGATCCAATTTGAATGCAGTGTCATTAGAGGAATCAGCAAGTCGATCTTCAGGTTTGTATCCTACAGGAAAATAATCATCTAGGTTGGATTCGTTAGGACCACTCGGCCCGGTACCGTCAACCGGTATACGATTGTCATTGCCAAGATTAAACGCATCGTTAACAGCATAAGCGAAGTTATTATCAGCTGATAATGTCGAAGATTCGTAATACTCATTATTGGATAAATCGTTCAACGATGAAGCAGTTGTTTGATCGGTTGAATACTCCGGAGCAGCTATCGTTGTCGTGTAATAACTATTTTGAGTCCTACGAGGTAACCAAGGTGTAGTTTGATAACCGCTGTCTTCTAAAGGTCGAACAGTGCTAATGCTAATCGAATGAGAACCACTGCCGGCCGACCTAGCGGGTGACAGTGTCGTGTTATAAACGTCGCGACGATACGTTTCAGGGAATGCAGTTGTGTAAAAGTCACGGCGTGCAGTCTGAGCAAGTGGCAAGGTCGAGCCGTAGAAGTCACGTTGCGACGAATAAGGCTTATAGGTGGTGCTTGCGATCGAGATAGAAGGTTGATACGTGCTGGGATACACGCTAGCTGGCTTTCGTCTTCTCGAACCATTCGCATCTTCCGAGAAATCTAAAACTTCGTCTTTCTCTTTGGTAACTGATGGAAACTCTTCGGTTACCGTTGTGGGATAAGAAGTGGTTGTGTCCGTTTGATCGCTTTCCGTAGTCCAGCTTGGATCGGTTGGTCTTATGTCGGTAAGAACTTTCTTGAAGGTATCAGGGTCCTGCAAATATGCTGATAACGCGTGTGTGAACACTTGGGCAAGTTCGCGAAGCTTTGTTCCATTTGTTTTATTAGCTCCATTGACTGGACCCTCGCTTTGTTGAAGATCCAAATCGTCGCTAGAGTTTTCATACTCGCTGGAGTCCTCTACCGCAGTTTCGTTAAATTCCAGGGCGTTGTTCAGTTTAAATAATTCCGCGTAGGATTCAACGGTCTGTTGAGTGAGTATAGTTTTAGGTAATTCCACAGAAGAGTCATCCTTTTTCTCGATGGACAATCTTTCCGTCTCATCTGAAACACCTTCGGTAGTGGACTCGGTTGATTCCTTCGAGGCAAAGTTTTCACTGGCTGTTGCGAAGTAGAGAGCTAGGGAATGTAAAGTCGATGGTCCGGAGGCTGCCGGTAAACTCGTTCGAGAATTACCAGACGTGCTTACGTCGTTTTCCAAGCCTTGGAGGGAATGCAACATGTCGAGTACGTGTTCTCTCTCTGTAGCAGGCCTATTTTCCAAGGTCGAGTCTATTCTTAGAGTTGATCGAGATTCTGGTAAGTAAGTTGAACTACTACCTTTTAACTTGTTGATCGAAGGAGATGAGAAATGTTTGGATTTTGATACCAAGTTCTTAGGATTACGATAGCTAGCTACGGTTGAACTGAAACTCGGTACCGTGGCCGTGTATACAGGTGGTTTTGCAGTGGTTGCAGAAGTGGTCAAGCTACTGGAATGAACGTAATTCTTCGTGAATGGAATGTATGGGCCTAGGGTCGACATAACTTTGCCTTGTTTGTAAGTGAAACTAGTGTCGTAAGGGCTTAAGGTCTTCCCGGTCGGCGAATACTGTTGAGTACTCCTCGATGGTTTTTCAGTGGACACGTTTATCGAGTTACCGCTATAACTCGGAGAATTTCTCGAGGGTTCCCTCGTGCTGGTCTTCAACTCGACCTCGACCTCAGCCTGGGTATTCGCTGCATTCTGAGCAAGAACATCGTTCGAATAATCGATAGTTGGTGTTGTCGTTGTTATACTGTCCGTGTAACCACGATAATGTTCAGTATTGACATAAGATCTAGCTGTTGTGTAACTCGTTCTCTCTTGAGATCCCTCCGTCATTCTATTTGCATTATACTCGTTATTATTTCGATAATAATTCGAGAACGTGTCTTGACTAAGATTGGGCGAATCCGCATCAGTGTGGTAAGTAGCCTGCGTTCCGAAATTCTCTTGATAATTTCTGTCTAAAGTAGACGAGGAGTAGGATTCCGTGCTGGTTTGATAATCCTCGCTTTCAGGACGATTAGTCGTGGTAACGGTGTCTCCATTATTACCAACACCGTACGACGTTTCCGGAGTATAAGTCTGTCTGTAGTAATCCGTGCTATCCAAAGTCTTTTCGGTTGTAGTAGTGTACTGCAAGGTTGTCTCGTGACTCGGTAAGGTAGTCGTTCGTGGTTTGTAAATTGGTGCGAAGGTTGGACCGGGGAACGGTGGTATGCTGAATCTAGTTCTGATGGAAGGTGGATTATTCTTGTCCTTGGTTGATGCAAACGTGGGAGTACTGATAGTAGTGGTATTTTGATTGTTATACGGCTGGTAATAGAATTGACGATTGGCGGAATTACTATTGTAATAATTGCCACGATTGGATACGAAAGCTGCACTCTCAGCGACCTGCTGGAACTCCTTCACAGGATTGGAGGTAGTTGTCCTAAAAGTAGTCGTCTCCATATAGGCCGGCGTTGCCTTCTGCGTGGGTGAGTTGAGATTGTTCAAATTTCGTGCGTAACTCGTTCTCGATTTAGGATTTCTATTAGAAGGTCTCTCATTTCTCGGTATGTTCTGAGTACCAGCTGATCCGTAATAATCCTGAGCATTGTTGTCGTTGGCCAGACCTTGGTCGTCTTGTTTGCTTTGATCCTGAAATTTGTCTTCATAATTGGAATTATATTGACCGTATTTACCGGTCTGTGTGTCCACTAATTGGTTTTGCTGTCTGTTTAGCGTTCGATGACTGAAGGTAGTTCCTTGCTGTTGTTTGTACTTCGGATTGTAATTCTCTTCGAAATCTTGCTCGTTGCTTTGGAACCCGTTCGAGTTACCATTCTGTTGAAATTGATTGCCGGATCTGCCGTTGGTTTGATCGAATGCATTGCTCTGCTTGAATTGCGGTGGACTCTTAAATCCTTCGGTACTGTCCTGAATCTGATTGGGTCTCGCGGATTGACCGAAGGGATTCGTTCTTCCGTTTTGTCTACCGTCGTAATCTTGATCGCGATGATAATCAATAGTATCGTGATTATCGAGGGTACGATGGAACTCGGATTTCATTCTCTTCGCCTCGGTACGTTTTCTCTCTTCCTCGGCCAGCTGCTCGGCACTTTGCTCGTATAGTTCCGTAGATTTGCTGCAATCCACCTTGAACCACCAATCGCAGATCAACTGCGATTGTTGAAAGATGGTACCATTCGGACATAGAAATGAGATCTTGCGTCCGTTGTCGCAGATGTGGAAAACCTGGAAGGACATTGCATCCGTGTTAACTTGTATAAATCTCAAGAATGATAAAAATACTTTGGTACGAGTAAAATCTAGGAAAATGGTTGGTCAATGTTACTGGTAAAAAAGGTAAGACGTTAAAAATAATGAACGTGCAACGTACTTGGCAATTTGTTTCCAAATCCGCATAGTAACCACCCTTAACTCCACGGCAACTGAATGACGTGGCCGGTATCGTCGTGAACGTTGGAAAATCGACACCAGGTTGTCCAGATACACCTATATAAGACACACAACGAAGTCAATATTTGTTCGGACAATAGATCCTGCTCACAGGAACGTGACTTTACAAAGGGATCAATAGAACTTCAGTACAAAGAAATGCTCGTAGAAATGTTAAAGAAAGGAAAGGACATGCAACGACGAACAAATTGTGCGTTTTTCGTAATACCCGCTCCTTTGAGCCACTCCTTAAGAAGATCCTCGTTCCCAAAGAAGACTAGGAAAAGAAATGTGTTTTAGTGCAGGTAACAATGAGATATTAGAGCGTATTGTTAATCGGGATATTAAAGGGACAATGTTGGAACCTTGATAAACTTGGTACTCGCCATTCTTCTCCGGTGCCAATCTCTTTGCGATTTTTTTCAACGCCTCGACGTCTTCCTCCGAGGCCTCGACACTGCTTAGATCCAATTCCGAGAGGAGTTCCGGTAGTTTCGCTTTCGCATCATTTTCTGACACCTGAGGAAATGAAGAAATATATGAAAACCTTATTAAGGATGCGGTCGATATAACAAACATAAAATACATATAATAATCCATTAATTTAATAAATATAACAGCTTTAATAATAATAACCAGTAATTATATCTAATCTTCGGATTAATCATTCCGACCATAACGCGGTCACCATGAAACACACTCACGCGGGTGAATATTTAGCAGGATCAGATAAGAATAATTGAAGCTTCTATCGAGCATCGAAAAATGATTCCTGATCGATGTTTTCCCTCGACCCACGTTACTCCCTCCCTCTCTTCGATATCGTTTTTCTCCTTTCGCGAAGAGGAACAGGCCTCTGATGTTAACTGGCTTGCCAGCTAATTGATCGTAAACACAAACGAGGTCACCGTCATCTCAGGGAAGGAAACGGGATAGAGACTGTGTTACGCAAACGGTCGAAGAACACACCGGGAGAGTAAAATCCTATCGTATCTTCTTGTGTTTCACCCTCACATAGACCGCGGCGACCAGGAAATTACGGTAGGTGTTACTTCCTCCAGAAGAGGTACAACATCCTCCTACTCTTTTCCTCTGTTCTTTCTCTCTCACGCGAGGTGTGACTCCCATTTAACCGTCGCGTTCCGACTGTTCCGATCTTGGAAACCCCTATCACGTTCACCTGCTGTTGTTCCTGGATTTGGCCGATCCGAGCAAACGTAACAATGACGATAATTAACTGCGGAGGCGTTGCTTTTCTTTTTTTGCGAGTTAATGTCGAGAAGATAGGTTATTCTTTCTGTTATCGTAGCGAAGAGGATCGTTTCGATCGCTTGATTATTTCTTCAATGGTATCACACTGTTATTTAATTTGTGTACGTAAGAATATATTTAATTACCAATATATTGGATCATAAGATAAATATGTTCGGTTATATTTAATAATTTTGTTATTTATTAACAAATTAAAGAATTATATTCAATGATGTAATCCCCGTTATTATTATTTATGAATTTTCATAATTAAAATATGTTTATTTTTACAACCGAGCTTACTTATGTTACAACCTAATATTACACGCTATTATACATATTACTTGGATATTTGTATAAATTATGTAACAATCTTATATAATTATTTGACGAGTAATTAGTTATCTTTGTTAACTTTTTTAATCACTTATGTCGACTGCTTTCATAACGATCTAAATAAAAGATAAATTACGCGGATGCGAAGCTGGTAACAGCAAGGAAAAATCGTCGGGAAAAGTGAAACTGTAAATGAAACGGATGCAAAGTTGTGTACGTATTGTACATGTATGTATGTATATACACATGCGTATATACGCAGATGTGGGTAGTGAAATTTGGTAGTGCGAGGAACAAAATAAACTGGTCATCGATACGCGAGCGAGTTTCAATTTTCCGTAACGTGCGTGCACCGTGCAACTAGCCAAGCACCTTTTATCCGATAATTGAGTTTTGTTTCGAAGCGAATGGTCCAGCGTGATGCAGAGCCGGGGCTTCTGGTCCGTACCAACCAATATCGACGTATCGATCACGCTTCCTCTTTCTGCTTTATTGCCTAGTTGCTTTTGATCTTCTTTGCTTGCTCAATAGAATATTTAATGTTTGCGTCGAGGTAATAAATAACTCTTGTTATTACACATCATGAATTCAACAGAAATACATGTTGCTAACGTATGACCAAGCGTATGATGTAAAAGAGAACTTTTTTCAAAAACAATTTAAATTTATTTAAATTAGCGGCGACCAATAGTCAATTAAATCGTGAATGATCTTAAGTCGTTTACTTAAATGGAGATATGTCATTTTAAAAAAGGAATTGTTTAATCGAATAATTGGAGTGTAAAGAAGCACGAGAAACGATAAAAGAATTATTTCGATACCAATGGTCAATAAAACAGAACAGAATTTATAACGACGTAAAATGCCCAATAAAATTTCCGACTAATTAAATTTCAATCTATTCCCGTTTGATTAAATACTCGGACCCTCCCTTTTCAGATTCGTTAATCGCGAATGTTGAACGAAGAGTAGTCGGGGCTTCATAGATTACTGATGCTTTTCTGCAAAAATCGGCTTTTCGTTAGAAAAAAAAAATGACGCAAGTAGCTTTTGTTTCAGATATTCACAATTTTATAGACCTTTCATAAAAATGTTATTACTTCGTTATGGCAACGTTAGTTTCATAAGCGTGGCGTGGGAAACATCGCGACTCGACTCAAGCAAAATAGAATGAACTAATTTCTAATTTGTTTCACACGCGTCATTAAAATTGCACCACTAAAATGGTTTCTTCATTCTTCAAAAGAGTGACGAAAAATACTCGAAAAACATCGTACGAAAACGAGGTTATAGATAATATGAAATCGATCGACATCGACGAAGTCTTTCGTGCAAATGTCACGAACTAAAACATAACAAGAACAACAACAACAATAATAACAACATTTACGAAGACTGCGACGACAAGAACGTAGCAGGTGTTACCGCATCGAAATGGGCTGCGAGCTAAGGACGCGATAAATTTCAACTGTCCTACCAAGTTTAATAGGTGGATAATAATAATTAGCAGAAAATGGCGCGGAGGGATACGATATCTCGAAACCTAGAGAACCACTGCTTCGACAACGCGTTCATTGCACTTGACTTTAACAAATTAAATTTGCTCCAATGTATAAAATTAATTTTTTTAGAGGAATCATAAAATAAGTATCATACGTGTATGCTTATAAACATTTCGTTTCTATTTATGTTGTTATGATGTATTATCTATGTAAGAGTCGTTAATAATCTCGATAATTGATACAAGATCGCCAAACTACTCAATTTGCATTTCGTTACTTCATAATTTGCCTAATTATCGTAGCACAATAGACTACTCGACTACGACTACTTCAGTGCACGTGGAAATTCGCGAATAAACCAGTCTTCCGGTTATGAGAGACACACGTGATCGAAATTACGGGAGTAGGTACTCTTTGACTCAAACTTTGTCCAAAAGTTTGATTAAATTTTCCGGCTTGTCGCGTTATATGAAAAAGTCAACGCTATTCTGGCAATTGCCGAAGTTTGACCTTAAAACACATAACTGTTTTTCTGCTAATATTTAATAACCGTGTAAATTAGTAAATTAAATTACCCAGTTGTCATATTTCGTAGGTGTATCTTCCCACCACCAGAAGGTGGGCATGAATGCAGATCGCGTTGTATCGAATTCGCTACGTGTCGTGCAACTAACAGAGTTCAGAGTTAAGAGAACTTATTTAGTTAAATTATAGAAAGATGTTTCGTAGAAGAATAATAACGAATATAAAGATTTAAACAATTTGTTAACGGGATCCCACAAAAATAGAACCTAAAAGAAAAGAGAGAAATTAACTATAATTAGTACCCACATTTAATTGTCAACACAATTTCAAAGATAAGAATCAGCCAGAATTAAAGGTTGCATCTAATTAGATTTGATCTCGAAAGAAGGATGGAGGAAAACATTTCTTTCTTTCATTATGCTACGTTATCATCGCGTGTTTGCTTTTGGTACTCGTTTTGCACGTCGTTGTCGTTATAATGAGTAGCGTCTCGCCACGTTTTCTTAAAATTTCCAAATTGTACGCGACGCGTCCGAGGAATTTCCATTCTTGAAGAGTCTCGAACGTTTGTCCACGGTACCGTGGCACTTTCTTACATTCTCTCCCTCTCTTGCTCACATACACACATACATAGCCGTTATCCATACGCGTTCGTGTATCTTTCGAACGAAGAAAGAGAAAGAAACGAACACGAGTAAGAGAGTAAAAGAGATAAAGACAAGTCGACCTCTCTCTTCTCTCTTCCATAATACCGTTGCATCATGGGATATCCCATTGTCTTCCCAATCTGATGCACTCGACCGGAAGCCCGACGCTTCGCTTCTGAGATAAAACAAACGTACGCGCAGGAACCGCTTAAAGATAGTCGATACAGTCGAGCGTGCTTCTTCGTTTTCGAGCTCGATAAGCTAAATAGAGAATTTGTCGAGTTGATGCTTCAGAGCGCGTGAGAAACCTATTCTTGTCTCTTTTTATTATCTATTTCAGATTACATACAGTAAATCCCAGTGTAGCACGGTTAGAAAATAAAGAAAACCTCATGCAAGACGACACATAGCGAGAATTTTTTATTTTTATACATAAAGAAAATTTCAATAAAATATGGTCCAAAAGTTACTGAAACCCTGCTACAACATCGACGTGATTTAATTTCGAAAACAAAATAAAATATATATACAAATATGTAATCTTGTAACGAGTAATATCTCGATGAGGGTTGATATTCGTGAACTTCGAATTTAATCACATTCAAGATTCTGCATTTAAATATTTTGCGCGAGCTCCATTTCGATATCGGTCCAATGTCCGATATAAGATTTAATTGCAACGTTGCGTTCGCACGCCCGAATAATTTCGTAATTTACTCGTTCGGTGATGCGTGGACACGTTAAAAGCGAAATACTAACTTAATTGCCGGTTCGGCTTGCGTGTCGCCGGATGGACGACCATTTCCGGGGAAGAAGAAAAATATGACTGTTTTTTGGAAAGAGAGATAGAGAGAAAGAGAGAAGGCAAAAGTGGTACACAAGGTCGTTTATCAGGTTAATAACGCGCTTTATGCGTCGACGAAGTTAATGTTTTAAACGAGCTTTCTAGACTATAACGATGTACCCAACCTCCAAAATTGTTCAAATGAAAGAACTCTTTTCTTCTGAATTAGAGTTTTTAAGTTTGAAATGTTTTAGCCGACCTAACTATTTTATTTTAATAACACCAATTATTTAACACGTTAAGTGTCGAATCGATTTTGTATAATCTTATATACTCGTCTAATTTTGCCTACAATTATTTTCAGAATAAAAATACGGAAGAGTTCATTATCACTTTTTTTTATATTAGACCACCTTACCATGCATTTTTACAATTGATAGTTACATTCTCGTAAATCTTTCTAAAAATATTTAAAAATTGCATGATTTTTCATCTTTTTTTAATCCTATTTCCATGTGACAATTAAGAAAGACCATCAGGTTCTACGTCATCGTTATAATATCGTGTAAACTTGGAAAGTTATGGTCGCATTGTTGAACTTTCGATCGCGACTAATTTAACGCTCGACTTACGAGCGATAATCTTTGCGGCTCGAGCAAAGTATCCCCGTGGTCGGGTAACTTTTTAAAAAGTTTTCTCGAACGTAACCGTGAATCGTGAAGCCTGAAACGTCCGCGTACGTATAACGTATATACATACTTCCAGGGGCCGGCATAATGAAATCACTTCCGATTAATTCCACCGTGACGTGCTGGGTCATTAATTATCTAAAAATTAACGAGCCGAAATATAATCGACAAATTATTACTCGAATAAATCGTAAGCAGAAGAATTAAAAAAGATTCGCTTGAGAATGCGAGGCGTAAACTTTGTTCGTTCGTAAAATTTCGATTCATTTCATTCACTGTAACGGCGCGGCGTCGAATTTAAAGGCACTAGCTTGAAATTTAATCGTATCGTGAGGTACCCGTACCCGCGTGCTTTTCTCGTTTTCCACATGCCCGAGAAATACGAGCGTTGTTCGACGTTTCGTGTAAAAGCGTTTCTCGTATTTTCGCGCGAACAAGCTTGTACGGGGTGCTCCATTTAACAGGAATCACTGAATAAACCTTTGTTGTTTTTTTTTTAAGTAATGCAACCTCAATTTCGAAAAAGCAATAAAGTACATTTAATCTTTTTTTTGTATTTATAATAACAAAGTTAATGCAATGAAGTATCCTCATTTAAAGTATCGTTAAAGTATCCTCAATTACGTGAAATAATGACTTCGTCGTCGGAAAATTTTCGAAAGGGAGAGTTACATTATTTAACGATAATAATTGAGATGGCTTACCGCGCGTAGAACACGATAAGTTTGGACCTTCGGTAACGTTATCGCGGGAAGCTCATCATATTTTGTTTCTCCTCGCTTATGGTAATTTTGGGTATCCGTACACGCGTGCATAACCGTGTTCGGTGTTGTACACCGAACCCAGGTCTACCTGGGGCTTCGCTGATATTCGCCGATGCAAATGGGTTAATTTAATCTTATCGCATTACGTCATCGAGCTTAGCAATTAGCTACGCTGATATCAGTAATGGCATATTATTTTGGTGGTGCTGATTGCATGTTGTACCTACGATCGGTTAAATGAAATAGTCTGAACGGTGTTACGTGTTTCGGAAGCTACATGATAATCGGAACGGTTAAGTAGGTATTTGTAAACTTAGTGGGATTAAATAATGCGACAGTGAGTGGTTACATAAGTTTAAATAAAACTGCAGTATTTATGGAAAAATGTTGAATAGGGGAAACAATAAATTTGAATTATCACACAACGTGAAATGGTATAACAAGAATATGGTAAATAATATAAACTATTTCAATAAATAGTGCATTCTATTTAATAAAAAAATAATACTAATTATTTATTATACGGTTATAATAAGTATAATGAACTAAAGGTAAATAGCTTTAATCGATCCAAAGTTTTCACCGTCAATTTTCAATTCTGCCGAAGAAGCAAGCAAACCTTTCGAGTTTAAATTTAAATGGAATCGATCGATCGACTGCCCTTATCGAATGCAAACCTCGCGAACTTTTCGAGCAGATTTAACGCGGCCGTTGTTCATCAAGTTGAGCTCGTCGATAACGATTAATAATTCTTCGGAGCTTCCGTGGAAGCAAAGTTTCCCTGGACGGGAAATGTTTTTCTTCTTTAGCGCCATCAAAATGATATTACAATTTCATAACATCGTTTTATCCCGAACGCTTTAATAATGTGTAACTAACGTAACGTCGGTCCCTCTAAAGCATTAGCGATAAGAGGCTAAAGGTATTTTAATATAAAACGAAGCTGGAAAATGCATTATAAGATAAGCTTTCGCGAAGGAAATGAAATAACTCATTTGACCCTCGCATCGCGCGCGCGGGAGATTCAAATTTTTAATAAGGTGTGAGTGAAAGAAACTTACAGTTGTTATAAAGAATAAATGTGAAGAGATTCTTTAAGCTGTGTAATAAAGTTTCGTAAAAACAAAAGTTGTGTACAGAATAATTAAAATAATTAAAAAAGAACCGCACGCATGTTGTAAGTACAACATACATATATGTAGAAAGATACGCATGAGAGAAGGAAACGACAATTTTCTGGACGAATAGAAAAGAACAAAATAAAAGACGAAAACGAGAAAGAGAGGGAGGATAGAAATATAAGATAGCAAGTAAAAAACAGAAAGCGCTCACCTTTCTTTCGCAGTGGCCAGGCAGAACCGTAACTGCGACACCTGAAAGACACAGCAGAGTAAATTAACGTTGGACTAATTAGAAGGGTCTTTGTTTCGACGTTGGAATTAGATTGTTCTGTGGTCAGCGACGCGTACGAGTATAATTTAAGGATTCATTATGAGCCGTAACGCGTGTGCGCGCGTGCACGCATACGCGTATATAGATACAACATATACTTGAACGGGTGCGAGCAGAGTCTATTCCGAAAAGCCAAGCGTGACGAAACTATGCCGGATTGTTCTCGTTTCCCCACCAACGATCCACCGTTAATAATCCCTTTTACGTTCTATCTCCCTTTTCAAACCCCCAAAACACATCCACCTTCGAATCACATCGCTAACGAGGCGTTTTCCACATTGTCGACTGGAAAAGCGGAAACCATTGGCAAATTTTCGGACGAGATTCAATTTCGTCCCTTGGTGATACTTTTCGGAGGAATTTTGTTGGGTTTTTTTTCTTTCTCTCTTGGGAGAATGGTACGGATGGTTGATTGTCTCGTTCGAGAGATTTGTGGTATAATTGTATATCGCTCGCACGTTTTATTTCATCGTACGTTTATTCCTGTTTATTATGTTTGTAATGTAATTAACATTATTATTGTTATTATAGTATAGTATACGTAGAAAAATAGTTCTTCGATAACACGATTAATTGGTCCTATAACACAAAATCATGGCATAAGAGAACTAACATGTACCTACTTTAAATGGGCCTGTCACCGTAATTGTCACCCCGTGGATGTATATGTTACGGACAATGTAATTAATTGGAAATTATTAATAATTACCGCTTATTATTAATCCAAACGAAATTACAAAGTTAAAGTGATAAATGCATTACATTAACCGGTTATTATGAATAATTCCCGCATTCTCATGGTAAATGCAATAAATTTCAATACGATATTGCGTTCCGTTCACGTAATATGAATTATGTCACATCTAAATTGCAGCTAAAGTTAAAATCTTATTTCTGGCCGTAACATACATATAGAATTTTCACACAAAATTCTAGTGAAACTGGAACGTATCAATTTTGACTTCTGTTACGATCATAATGAAACCACTCAACTCGTTTCGATGCATTTCTCTATCTGTGTTCTGAGAAAAGAGAGAGAGAGAG
>JAIFRP010000030.1:2173168-2190339 GCA_032403825.1 Odynerus spinipes
AGAGAGAGACGCAGAGAGCTTTGAATCTCGGACCGACAAGAGCTCTTCGCGTTGATTTCGAAGGGTTCGTCGTCGCAGATCGACGTCGATTATCTCTCAGCCGTCTAACGCGTCCCATCGAAATGCATTTCGAATGATCGCTCGACCGCAGCGGATTTCGTGTCGCCTGTGCACTAGACATGTACTAGAAGAGAGAGAGAGAGAGAGAGAGAGAGAGTAAGAGAGACAGAGATGATAGGAAGAGAGAGAGATGAGCGGATGAGCAGGCACTCCAACAACTGGAAAGCCATTCTGACGGTAATTGGATCACCGAAGACCCTACGCCGTTGCTGCTACTGCTGCTGCTGCTGCTGCTGCTACTGCTGGTGGTGGTCCTGGTGGTGGTGGTGCTGTTGCTGGTGCTGCTACATTCTCATCCTCATCCTAGATATTGTAATTGCCCGCGAAAGGGCCGACGGATTAATTTCGGTGTAACGATGACGGATAGAGATACCTCTCTATCTCCTTTGCTCTCGTTTCCTTAATCTCGTTTGATTTCGTGCTAGTTTATGTCGAATTTATTTATTCGGTAGCGTGAAGTAGAAATATACTTTAGTTTAATTTATTACGTACTTACGGAGTTACTATTACAGTCTCTGGTATAATAAACAAACTTCTCTTTTTCTCTCTCTCCTTTCACGTTTTCCTCCCACAAACCTACTTCGCTACTCTCCCCTTCGCATTCACCGTGACAATCTTTTCACTTTTCTTTCCTCTTGACAGTTTTAAGAGCAACACTCCTCTTGGATTTAGTTGCAAACATCCTGAGAAGGTTGGTTCATTTTTGGCGAACTTAATTGGGCCCTCTTCGTTAACTCGGTCGAATAAAAACAATGAAACCCGAGAGAATAACTAATAATCTTTTTATTCCTTTTACACAGTCGTTAAAAATTTATCGATTATATGTCTACTAATTTATCCAAGTTTATTATTATATAGTATTATATTTTATTGTGTCTAAGTTTATCTAATTTCTAAAATATTTCTAAAATTTCTAAAATGGCTCCTCAAAATTTGGTAAGACCTTATCAAAATGTTCCCGTGTCTTTGATATTTCTATACCGATATTTACCGAACAATTTGTTGTGTCAAAGAAAACGCGAAAATATGGAAATAAGGTACAAATCGAAGCGCGATCGAGTTCGTTTCCTTTCGAATGGAAATCACGTCTGGAAAGTGATTTACTGTGAGTTCAAAGAACGTAATAACTCGCCGATCGTTCTCTCGCTTGGTATTAGATCGATTTTTCGATTTTTCAAAGATATAGAAAGATAGAGCACGCATATAACCTATACATTGTATGTGCCGATGTTGTATACACGCGCATTCTATGTATAAAGCATCGCAAAGGTAAATGTAATGCGAAGTGAACGCTCGAGGGCTCGAAACCACGCGATAGTCGATTCGATTGCCTTGGAAAACGACGACGAGCAACTACGTTAAATAGCGCGGAACTAGCCTCCCCAAAGCGTCTCCCTTTCAAGACTAACTTTCTACGTCGCTAATTACGTTTAAGGTCACCAAGCGAGGATTTAATCGTCAACTCGAAATCGAAAGGACGATTTCTCATAAACGGTTCACTCAAAGTGTATCTTTTTTGAGGTTTGTAAACTCGATAGAGAAAAGTAAAAGGAAACTCAATATTTTTCGACGATCTTTTACCCTGAATCACGATTGCCTATCTCGACTATTTTTCAAATAAAATTCTACATTATTCTAATATGAATAAATTGTTTATTTAGACTATTGTCATAATTATCCACGATTCTTCAAATTTGTTACCCAGGTCCCCGGAACAGGTGTATACGGCTCGTTAAACACGAAAAATAAATGAGACGCGACGATTACGAAATTCCTTCCGAGAATTTCGATCGAGCGATCACGAAGTGCCCGCAATATATCTTCCCATTGATTCACGAGCTAAATCGAGAGAAGGGATGATTCGGGTTGCCTACTCGCTTCGATCTTGATTGATTATGTAAAACCAATCTCCGTCGTGTAATCCGTACTCTGACAAATCGGCGTACGGCTCGCTACCGACCATAACCTTCGATTGGCCTAAAACGCGAGAACGTATATTCCTATCGATCGATTCGATTCGACTGTGTCGCACCATCCCATTGATCTACCGGACTGTCAGGACGAGCTTTCCAATTTGAAATGAATTTAGGATTGCAAAGGTCCTTACATCTGTAAACTTGGATAATTCTCGTCTGGGTTACACCTTGGGTGATCCTCATATAATACGA
Source organism: Odynerus spinipes (assembly GCA_032403825.1). Lineage (NCBI taxonomy): Eukaryota > Metazoa > Arthropoda > Insecta > Hymenoptera > Vespidae > Odynerus > Odynerus spinipes. The sequence goes on from JAIFRP010000030.1 coordinate 2,175,457, forward strand.
ACATTTAAAATCGTGTTAATATATTAAGTGCTGAGACTATTTTGCATAATTCCGTATATTGTAATATTTTTTTATTTGTCTAATATCGTTGACAATTGTTGGATATGGCGTGCTCGATGTACTTTCTAAAATATTAAAGTATCTTGTTGTGACACACCTCTTTGTAAATGAATAACTTTTATGAATGAACGAAATGAACGGAGAGGTAAACAATAACAGCATCGTCCCTACTATACACACAACAGTATCTCTATTTACATATATCAAATTAAGACTTTCTTTCTAAATTACAAGTACATGTTTAATGTACTACATTCATCGTGTATGCACATTCACATCTACGTTAAGATTCTTTTTTCTCTATTATTCTCAAGTGCTTTTATTCGTCCCCAGAGTAGCAAGCCACGTTTTATGATACACCTTCTAGGAGCCCATTCATCATACCCGGAGGTGAAACTTTTCGAGACTCTTCGAGACCCTTCCGTGTAAACCGCGAACCGAATATAAGTTTTATAAAACTCATCTTTTACCTCGACTTCGGTAAACATGAAATTCCCGGGATATTGGAGGAAGGAGAAAAAATTGAATGAGAACTACCCTAAGTGACTGAGACAACGTTGATTAAGTATGTATCGAATATGGTCGTAACCTATCGATACTATCGCAATTCGGCAGAATGCGTTTAAAGCTCTCATTAATACATGAATTATGAAAATTGTCAGTATTTAATATTAAAATGTTCAATTTGCTAACTCACATAACTAATTTCTATCGTCCTTTTGGATATACGAGCAATTGTTACTTTTCATTGCAACAACAAGCGAACGAATGGTTACGATTCGTTTACGTTAATTAAAGAGCATCATTAGAATGCAATTGAAACGCCAGTATCCTCGTTATTCCGGATATACAATCTAGAACACTATAATTGGTTTCAAGAGGAATCCTTGCATTTCATTGTCCAGCAAAAACAGAATTCAAAATTGGTTTAAATCGATAATGATAAAGAACTTTGACAGTAAGTGTAAAAATGAAAGATGGAGTTTTTGTAATGTCTTTGAATTGAAATCAGATATGGTCAAATTAGCGAGCTTCCATTATCCATGATGATAACATCAAACGTTATGCAAGGATTGAACGTTCGTTACGTTAATTCGATAAAAAATATCAAATGTAAATCACGAGAGATCGAAAGCAGAGAGGAAACGGAATTAAGTTATTAAATTGAATTGCTTTTAACGAATTTTTCTTGGAAATATTATATAGTGGTTGGTTATTACTGAAATTACTGCTACCGAGTTATACTTTATTTAAAATACAAATGTAACGTAATTCTGATCTCTATAGATAGGAGTTTTAAAATATTACCGTGAACTCACCTGTCATATTTTCCAGAATAAAAGAAAACAGAAAAAAGCAACATCGCCCACTGTCGAATTGAGTAACCTCCTCCTTTTCGAAGTCAGTCGGTTAAAAATTACACAAACAAGGAAGCACTTTGATTTCATTCGAATTTTATTCTCGTTTTCTTTCCAACGCAAACTTCAATCTCTATCTCAAGTTTGCTTTAATATCTTGCATATTAAACGTTAGTTATTCGTGCTTTGTCCAACGGTACAATTACAATTATATATAAACGTTACATATTCACGTAATATCTGTCATATTCTTGAATGAAGTCAGAATTAATACCAGTATACAAATCTGACAAAAAATTTATTTAATTAAAGTTTAATTGAAAGAGGCATGCAGCAAAGTTCAAAAACAAATTTGGTAACAATTTACTGCGTGTCGGAGATAGGAGTATGATATACGATAGAAACTATGCAAGCATCTGATATTTAATCATTTCGCTCTCTCTCTCTCTCTCTCTCTCTCTCTCTCTCTCTCTCTCTCTCTCTCTCTCTCTCTTTCTCTCTGCCCTACAAGAAAGTTGCGAAGAAGGGTACCGTTGAAAAGGACTCAAGTTGAGTGTGAGACAGAGAGAGAGGAGAGAGAGAGAGAGAGAGAGACAGAGAGAGAGAAAGGAGAGAGAGAAAGAGAGAGAGGAATAGAAGGACTAACGCTCGGTTACTCGGTTGGTTTCACAGTTGGCGATGTGCCGCGAGCACTGCGGCCGAACAAACGAGATATCCTTTACCAAGAAGATAGGAAACCGTAGTGGTGAGCTTTGATATCGTTCATCCGTTGGTACAAACTAGAAACCGAGCGCGACATGCCACTAATCGCACCTGCACGTGTTCTTGTCGCTTTCTACGGACCAAGAAACGACTACCGAGTTCCTTCAGTTTCTTTTACTTTTTTCTCGTTTCACCTTTTCGATACGGCCCTCTCGTCGCGTCATCTTCGATAAATCGTGATAAATGCTTTTATTCGCGTTAAAATGAAAGTTTTTTATTTTCGAAATTATATGTTGCATTATATTCCTCATTTTCGTGGAATTTTATTTACAATTTGAATTCACGTACTAAAACTGACTCGATAATCTTTATATCGTGTTAAATATCGCTGCCGCATAATTTTTGTCATGCTTCGTGCATTTATCTTCGCGCACTTCTATTAAAAAGGATGACAATAATTGTACACTCGGAACAAACGAACGATCCATTGAAACGAGACATTCTCGTTAATTAAATACCTTATTAATTAAATTCGACATTCCCGTAATTAGTAAATGTATAACGTTTAATTTAGCAGAGACTGTAAAGAGCCAACGAAAAAAGTCTCGAAAGAAAGCGTGAAAACGTGTGTCCTGTTTGGAATCGATATATCGATTCGGGCTAACGTATGAACACATAAGCGATACAATAAATCCTTCACGTGGCTGGACAGCCTGTGAACGAGACGATCAACGCGATCCCTTTGATTTTACGACTTCCTCGTAGGACAATACGACGACGAATCAACCGGTTGACATTGTTTAAGAGGATTTCGATCGAACGACATTTGTCGACTGTACCGATGGAACGTTTATCTTCATTACTTCTTACGTACAAGACAGATATATTACACCGATGGTGTAAAAATGTGATATATGTTTATACAAAAATGTGGATGTCAAGATATTTAATTCAATTAATTATACGATTCAATATTTTATTAATTTAGGTTTAGCAATTGTTTCGTGACAAATTGGTATATATTATAATAATAATTACTATATAATTATAATTATAATTACTATATAATTATAATTATTTCTCACGAAACAAGTTCTACATCTAAATCGATTTAAATGAAACGTTCGATCATTCTAAACTCTAAAAGCACAAGGAGTGCATTCGAGAGGATCGCGTGGGAGCGTCGTGGCATCCTGTCGCGCGTGCAAAAGTAAAAGTCAAGGATCTCAGTTCGAAGGTAGCGCCTACGAGAAATGGTGATGCCGATGACGATGATGAGTCTTACGGTAGGGAACGCCGTATCGTCCTCGAGTAACAGATCCTACCGTTTCAGATTTATTGCCAGGCTGCCACCTCTTTGAGAATGCCGAGGTAGCACGTGGCTTAAGAGTATAGAACAGTTCAGCTAAAGTAAGAAGAAAATACTTTCTTCTGTGATTCAGCAAATCGAGTCATCATCGTTGGATATTCGATTATGCACAGGAAGATGACTCGATGATTTTATTTTAACGGTTTGGCATTGACTTTACTTTCAATACTTGATAAAGTAATATTTTAATCTAGTTTTAATCTTTTTTTGCAATGAATCAAACTTAAATGTTTTAATAGATAAAATTCGATATATTTTCCGATAGAATTTTATCGACTATTTTCTTTTTGACTAAAATAGCGAATATCAAAGTCTCGATCTAGATCTTGCAAGCCGATAGCGTACGGAACGAAATAGACGGAAAACATTTGCGTTTCTCGCCAAAGGCAAGTAAAACCTCTCTGCTCCGCCATTTTCACTGGCCGATGTTGAGAGGTGTCAAGACTCGAACGGGCAGTATCGAACTAATATTTTGCGTTGCCAGGGCCATTTTCCGTTCTATCGATCGGTAGAAGTGTGCGAGCATGGAATAAATTGTCTCGAAGCTTTCCTTCCTTCCTTCCTTCCTTCCTTCCTTCTTTCCTTCCCTGCTTCCCGAAGAGAATGGAAAACTTCATCCCCCCGAAGGTGTTACGGAATTTGATGAGTTCGAGGCGCAAAAGTTCGCCTGAGAAAATTTTTCACCGTCCACGAAAACTTATCTTCGAACGGGACACGACCGCCATTGCTACCTACACCGTTCTTTTTCCTTTTCCTTTTTATGTTTTCTTATTTTCATCGACAGCTCTCTTCGTTCTTTCTATTTTATATATATATTCTCCACTTTTTAGTTTCATCAATATTCGTCTCCCTTTTTTTTCAAATTTTCATCCGAAGAAAAAAGCACGCAGACAATTTGTCCGAATAAGAAAAGATCGAACATGTATAAATACATTTCATCTTTCATGAATTTCCTTTTATAAGAGCGAGAGACGATTACTTCATCCGATCGAAGAAGAAGAAGAAAGGTCTTCGAAGGGGTCGAGTTATTTCTTCATCGCTTTTAGCCCGGGGTCCGAGGCCGAGAATCGGGTGGTGTATCGTCCTACCGCTATCGCATTCTCGATCGTTACGCTCGAAGTGCATCCTAATTTTGCGAGAAGGAGAGAAGAACGGAACTTCCTCGGTGCTGCGAAACGAAATTTTCTCCGGTGGAACGATCTTGTCCTTGAAATCTGAATCTCACGCTCGTTAAGAGATCGGTAGATCAAAATGAAGAACTTTCTTTCTTCTTCTTTTTTTTCATAACCCTTTGACCCGAGCAAAGGTATAAAAATTATTCTGGGACAATCTTGAAATCCGAAGACCACGATTGTTAAAAAATGGGAGATATGAAAAAGAATATAAATATTCCTTATTCGTATCACTGTGATCCCTCTTACATATGTTATAAAAATGAAAATATATCAAAATTATTCTAGCACCGGAACATTTTCTTGAAATGTTAACTCTACACTCGTTAAGAGAACCACAGACAAAAAAGAGAGATCTCTTTTCCTTGGTAATCCTTTGAACTCTCTCTCTCTCTCTCTCTCTCTCTCTCTCTCTCTCTCTCTCTCTCTCTCTCTCCCTCTCTTACACTCGCTAACCACAGATGTAAAAATTATTTTGATGCTTCAAAAGTATACGGTGCGCTCATTAGCAATTTTTTATATTAGAATCGTTCTCTACATTTGCTCGGAATTTCAAGACACTTCATTAATTAAAAAAAAGTAAAAGCTACGAATATTTTATTTAACCTTTGACCCGGCCTTCGTGCCAGTCTACTATAATAGTAGCCTTGACATCGAAAATAAGCCGGCCGGAAATGGGTACCATAGACATATTGCGAATTCGAGTCGTGATTGTTCGGGAATCGTGTTGCAAATCTTTGCAACCAACGGAATAATCGACGCAGGGGATAACGATTGTTTCATGAAAAGATCACAAAGTTCGTGCTCTCGGACACGATGCAACATGGCGATATTGTTATATGAACGAGCAGTAATTATTTTCTTCTCATTGAGATTGGATATAGCTGCTGCATAGCTGCTTCTTGTTGTAACGAGAGCCCGATAAGACTAGCAAATGAAAGGTTTGGCGTTGAAGCGTTGAAAAAACCACCAATGGATCCGCCAACCGGTCGACGCTTTCGAGTTTCAGGACCTTGATCGACTTTCACGAAATGCGATGGAATTTCGAACGAATTATGGATGCTGTAACGTGTTATCTAAGAATGATCGCTCGCGATGGTTAAGAAAGTTCACTGAATACGAGGGACAACGCATAGAAGCATATAATAATTAGTTCATTTAAATATTTTTGGTTGAATTTTCTAAACAATAAAACAGTGATTCGAAATTATGCTATTTCTTTTTTTATATTGCATATTTTAGCTTTATTTATGCATATTTTAGTATTTTAATACTGCATATAATCCTATGTCTACTTATAATCATTAGGATTTATACTTACAAAAGAGGAGGACGATCAAGGCGTTCATGGTTCACTTCGCGCGTTTTTTTTAAAATCCTGCAACAAAGAAAAGAGAAAGAGGGATTATACGGCGACGTCTCTTACTGTGAGATCGATGTAACGTAGGAGAAACCCGATAAGAGTTCCTATCGGATGGATCTCCCTTCGCAATTACGGATTCAAGCGTTTGTCAGCAATTTGCATGAAAAGATTGCGATTGGATGCGAGCCTTCGTACGTAACGTATCTACATACGTATACAAATGTGTACGTATGCGCGTGCATACATTCTCTTCTCGGGCTTTCTCGTAACGGTTATTACTCGATCAACGTGGAATCTGCATTCCTTTTTTTCTTTCGAGAACATCAGGAATCACCGGGTGCGACTTTCTGACTTACGCAAAGAAGCGATCATCTTTCACTTTTTTTTTTCTTGGACGTACAATGCGATCGGATTTTGTGATTGCAATGAACCGAATAAACCGACCGTTTTTTTTTGTTTTTTTTTTCATTAAAATAAGACTAATGGACCTGGTAACAGGTTCATAGATTGACGCATACTGTGTGATATGTTAATATAAATTATGCTAATTACATTTTCGTTCGATTTTAATTTATTTATAGCTACTGCAACACAATTATCGAACAAAAATGTGCATTTCCCTTCATTTTCAATGCAATCCCTCGTAGGTAATAAATTAACTTCGTAAAAAGGATACCTTTCGTTAAAACGACTCGACAGAATCCTCGTAAATAAGAATGATCGATGAAAATAGCTGTGTACGCGTCGATACCCGAACGTTGCGCTCGAGGAAAAGGAGGTGGAGGAGGAGGAGGAGGAGGAGGAGAGCGAGGGAGGATAGGGAGAATGCAAAGCCATGAAATCGTTTTAAAATAATGTACATAGGGACGAATGGACGGACGGATCGACTTTGCTGGAGAAAAACAGAATGGTTGAGGTGCGCGTGCGAGTGTGCAATCAAAGAAATGAAGGAAACGTAAAAGAAATGAGATGAAGTTAGAGATGCAGAAAGAAAAAGAAAAAGAGAAAGAGAGAGAGAGAGAGAGAGAGAAATAGAAGGGAGAAACGACGAAAGGAAAAAGGGTGGAATGTACATATTTCTGTCCCGGTAAGAAACCCTTTTCGCTTATATTTCCACGGAGACACAAAGTGTGTGTCTCTTTTTGAAGTTCCGATCCAGAGACGTGGATTTATGTGTATTCTGTGTAACAAGCGGACTCGTTGCGCTTATGGCTTTCGTTTCAGTAAAAAAATAAATTAAAAAAATATAAAATATAATAAAAAATATAATCAAATTTACTCGACTGAAAAAAGCTCTTAAAAAAACTTACCGAACACGAAGATCTTAAGTCAGAACTCTGCTTTCACTTATAACTCTTCCTTGACTCGAATATTTATGGAATTTATATCGTTATTCGTCACGTTCCGAAACTACGAAATAAACTTACAGCTTCACCGAAGATTTTCTTCGAACTTTCAAGCGCTATCTCATTCGTTCTCGTCCTTTTTCACATTTTCCGTGCAAAATCACGAGAAACTACTTTCAGATACGTACTATGTATTTACTACATACAAGATGATGATGTAACGTAACAAACTGCGAATTGATTGCCTACAAATTTCTATAGAGAATGACAGTGCTTCCGAAGTTTGGCATGCTGCACATTAATTATGCAGTTGACATTTGAGAGGCTCAGTAAACTATTATTAGTATATTTATATAATTATTAGTAATATTTTAAATAAACTAAAAAAATTGTATTGACAAAAAGAGTAACGGCGAAAAATGAAATGAGAAAAACGTCTCCACGATTGTATACATTGCACCCATGGTCCAGGACGTATAAAAGTTTTCTTATGCCATTTTCGAGAGGCGAGAACAATGTTTGTCTTCTATATATTAAACAACGTCGGAGTAAAAGCGTGAGAGAACGCAAGCAAGCAAGCGACGACGACGACAACGACAACGAGAAGAGGACGATGGGTCTTCTGGCGTCAAAGAAACGAACTCACTTCGCACGCGTGCTTTATTAATGCTCCCTTTTTTACAGCGCTGGCGCTTTCACCTCGTCGACGTTAACTAAAAGATGTTATTTATTAAAGCGAGCGGACCGGACATGCCGTAGTAATCAAAACCGTCAGGAGACTAAATGCACACGTATGTGTACGTGCCCTTTAACCGAGCGATTGTTTTTGCCTGCTATTGTGTAATTTTTATTTTAATATTACTTAGAGATTTCAACTCGGTATTTTTTTGCAAGTAACATTTCGCTCTTTTACAATACATAATAATACACAATAATTTCTGTTATTTATAAATATACGATTTGCAGCCGGCCGATAGATTTTTTGGTATGGACTGATTGTTGTTCGGTCTTGTTACAATGTTTACATATCCAATGTGTGCATATACGTTTGTATGTATGTGTGTGTAGATAGAAATATATTAAATGCACCGCTTGGTTCCATTTTTTGAGGCGTGAGACACTCGCACGACGAAAGAATTGGAAAAACGTACCATCGATCTGTCATGTAGCATGATAGAGAGTAAATAAGAGTGAGAGAAAGAGAGAGATCGTTATCGTGAAAGATTCTATCGAATGAATTTTGACAAATTTTACGCGCAGTCGAACGACGACGTCGACGACTCGACGATCGAAATCCTCGCAAAATTCGAGCTACTATTGTTCGGAAATACGCGCTTGCGAGCACAGAGAGAAAGCATTGGTAAAAAATACAAGGTGTATGAAAAGTTTTACGGGCAAAAGAGAAAGAGGGATAGAGAAAGAGAGAGAGAGAAAAAGAAATTGCATTCAACAGTTCGGTACCGCTGATTGAGGTACTGTTGGGAAAAAAACTATAAAAGGCTGGTCGACATTCTTTTTTACTTTTTTTTATTTCCCCAATCTGCATTGATACTAACGTGTGTCGTTTGAAACTGTTAAAAAGGATGTAAATTAATAGACAATTGTTATAAACAAATTTGTGTTCTTTTAAATTTCGTTTGTAAAAGTAAACAGATTTTTCAAGTAAAAATACTCTATGCCTCTCTTTCGCTCTCATTCTATCTCCCTCTATTTGTTTTTAATTGTCAAAAAAACAGAAATCTTAAATCACGCCTGCAAAGTGCGTAAGAAGGAGTCGCAGTGATTCATGCTTCTTATTTTACACTACGAGCATGAGGAATGTACCTGTACGCCTTGTTCCATTAAAACGCGTGGCGCGAAGATTCTCACACATACGTAAACACATACATAGAGACATAGTTTAGAAGAGAGGAAAGTTGCACTACAATGACACTCGTAAATTACTTTCGCGGCGTGCACCGGCGCAGCGTTGCTTTCCAAAGTGGAATCGCGGGCTCTGGTGTAAATCTTTACGGCGTAGTCTTGGTGGTCGAAAGCAATGACATGCGTCGTAACAAAGATGAACGACGCGCGTAAAAAGCGCGTGCGGAGACACTAAAGTTTTAATGAAAACATGATAAAAGTGATAAGGGTGTTTGTTATATGAAATATTTCGTATTAAACGTTTTTCTTACCATGAAAAAAAGTGTTAAAGGAATCGTCAATTATTAAGTTGCATAATTTGTAAAAAAAACCTAAGTCAACTATCAGTTGTTATTTTTTAAAAATGTTATGCTCCCGTTTTACGTGCAAAATCTCTACGCTATAAATTTAGCATGCCACCATAGTTACAAGACTCATCGTCGACCATTATCATCGATCATCGCGCTGGATTAGGCGACATTAATAGCCAGCGATAAGAACGCTGAAAATACGTTCCCTTGTTTATCTTTGGAGTGCTCGAAAACACCAAGTTTTAGGTCACGTTCCCTTTTACGCCACATTCGACATAGTAACGCGGAAAGGATCCTACATCACTATATACATCTATGTATATGTTTCGTGTACATACTAGGAGATCTATATACGTATACGTATATTTGTGTGTTGGAATAGCTAAAGCAACTGCAGGACTATCTTACGCGCTGACTCTTCTCGAGGAACGAAGAAATTATGGCGGATATTCGGACCCATAAATCTCAACAAGGTGGCATTTCGTATTTCGTAAAAGTCCGAAGCTTTGTCTTCCCCAAAACCGTTTTCTAGATCTCTTTATACTCCGAACCGCCAACAGCTACAAAGACGCTTATTTTCACCATTTTATCCCTTTTATATGTTTATACTAGGGATGTTCGGAATATTAAAAAATCTGTATTCGCGAATACGGATACAAATAGTACCAATGGCCTGGACTCTGGGATTGGAGATATGAAAATGGCATTTTAGTACCATTCGCAATCTGATATGTAAATAATTATTTGTACCAATTATATTTCACTAGTACCTATATTGAATAATTTCATATGTTGTATGTATTTTAGTTTCTTGTTATTACAATGTTAATAAAACATGGATATTTTATAATAAATCATTTTTTACTATTTGTAAACATTGTTCTTTTATTTTTAAACCTTATCCAACTAATCCTATATTACTTTTACTATTAGTATAGTACACAAATAATCAAATCTAATGCGGCAACTACGGATTAAGCGAATATTCGCCAAATCGAATACGAATACGAATATTCAGAACATCCCTAGTTTTACAGTCGGGATACTTTCCTCGAATTTCTTCCGCCTTACTAGAAAATCGAAAGAAATCCACCGAAAGTAATTGCTAGAAAATCGTCGTCCTCGCTTTAAGATAAATTCATTTCAGATCGAGGTAAGATCCTAAAGGCTCCTCCTGCTCGAACATAATCCTATTTTTTTCAAAGCGATCGTATAAATCCTCTTGAATCCCTTCGTAACTCGCGCGAGCTCGCGAATGAAACTGGGAGATCGTGTAATTTTAAGCGTGCTTCAAAGCACGACTTCGTATAGGTACGTGTGTACGTATACACGTACGTACCTACTTCGCATATTCGAGTACAATAATCATGAGAGAAAAAATTTGTATCGGCGAACGGCGTAACGATGTTAAAGGGCAACTTAAATACCGAGGTAACTCCGCCTTTAAATCTGTAAGGAGGGTAATCCCTCGTAACTCCGCAAGCTTGTATAATGGGATTCCACCGGTTCAGTCACAGTCATTTGAAATTCTAACTATACGCAGGTATAGTGCGGTTCATTGAATCTGATACAAAGTTTACCTAAGTAAATTCTATTACTGCAATTTATATCGAATGGGAGTTACCGGTGCGTAATGTTACACGTAATACGCGATATTTCGCATTAAACGAATGCCTCTGGTATTTTATTATTAAGTTCTTATGTTACATATTTCGATATTGCCAATGAAAATTGATGTTTCAATACGAGCATCGCTTTCGAGTCGATAATACGGTTTAACGCATTCGTTGAAATCGATAGGTACGCGCGTGTATATGTACGAGATGTGTATGTTCGTGTGTATTTAATATATCATTTTTTAATAAAAAAAATATTTTAAATTATATTTCCAAGTGTTTCGATATAAATTTAATATAGCATAAATAAGTTCGGTTGTAAAATTGTATGTAATTGTATGTAACCGAATTTATTTCTGTTACGACCTAAGTATTTTAAATTATTTACAATTAGAAAATTATTTAACGAATTCTTCTCCCGATAAAGCTGAGTTAAATAAAATCATACTAAATAAGAAGCGTGGTGATAAACGTAGGAGCATAATTAATTTTTAATGATACGTCTACAATTTTTAATTTCAAAACGGCGAAGCAGTTCCGCTTCAGCGACCAACCACAACGGAGACAAAAGGTCGCACTCGATTAAATGCTCTTCAATTAACGCTCACATTTAGAGGCAATAATTAGTGTCTCTGTCCGGTCTATTCTGCCGTTTCACGAAGTCCTCTTATGTTTCCCAGAACCACCTGCTCGTGGCAACGAGCGACGAGACGTGCTTTTATTAAGGAAAACCGTTTATAGTGAATGTTTAAACGCGACTGCCTTCCACCTCTCCATTTCCCTCGCACAAAGTCTACCGAATCGAAAGCAATTTGCAATTCAATTATATCTCGGGATACGTCATATACGGAAAGTATTAATTACTTCGCTTTGCGTCTCCCGCAGGGTTTATCTTTATAATTGTGCCAAGTGTTAATCTTGTACCTACTCGCAGTTTGGATACTGCGCTCAAGCTCGTTATTTCATTAAATAGTACGCGCGTACTATCGATTTTTCTAGCTGCGAGCCACACTGTCCGAGACGTAGATATATAGGGTGTCCTAAAATTTCATGGTCGAGCTATGAAAACGATAGTACCTCTTGAAAAATACAATGTTTTATAAAATATGATATTGCATATGATAATATAAAGACGATGTCATAAAGAATATTTCATTTTGGGCGGAAACTAATAGCAATACTGTCATGTACGGTCCAGTTGGTTGATAAATAAGAATTCTTAATTTGCCATGACACGAACTTATGATCGCTATAAAGAAAACTTTAAGCAGAAAAATCTGAAAAGAATCTAAGAACGATTCTCCCGTTAAAACGCTAAAAGAATCTCACGAGTTCTTCACCGTCTCCTCTTTCTCTCTATTAATCGATTTAGATGATCTAAATCCCCCTCCACGTAGCAAAGTACGTATTACGGTGGAAACTCGAAACGGAGGACGTATCTAATTTGTCGGCGTAGTTGCACCGTGAAATCCGATGAAATTTGGATTAGATACTTCGCCAGAACGTTGACACTTTAATCAGCCTACGCCAATGGAGAAACTGAGGAGTTTCCTACCAAAATTTATCTTAAATGATAAATTAATAAATCTTTTATCGATCTCAAAAGACGATGTCGAAAGTTACGACATCGAGAAGGTACGTTTCGAGAATCGAGATTACGATACGTACGGATGGATGATGGAATCGATGAATATTTATGTTCGTTAACATAACGATTTGTATCAGTTTCAAACGTTTTTGGAGCATAAATGAATCGTGTGCTTGAATTTTTTACAAGGTGATAAGCCAAGATTAATGAACATTCGATGGGCGAACGAGGGCGAAATATTAATTAAAGCACGTGCTTCGGATTGTTAATCAATTGACGTTTTAAAAATGAACACGCTTGAAAATTTTCTTCAACGATAACAGAACGAGTCTTCTAAATTTTGAAGAAGCGGAACAGGAAGAGAACAGAGAAAATACGAACGGAGGAAATAAGAACACGGATAGAGATTATAAAAGAAAAGAAAGGAGGAGAGGAAGAGAAAGGAGAAAAGAAGTGGGTAGAAAAAGAAGTAGAAAACGCTAGAGGGTATTAGATTTCCACCATCCTTGTTGCTCGTGGATAACGCTAACATGGGTGGACATCTTGCCGCAATATTTGATATTTCACCAAGATAATACTACTGTTTATACGTGACTCGGTGGATAAGTAAGAAGGGTAACTTCTAAAGATTTCAAATGGTCAGAAGTTGGCTTAAAAGTATTACCAAATTATTTGATTATTACCATGAAATGTTTTCTATAAATATATATGTACATATATATTAGCGGGCTAGTTTTTGAAAGTGACAGCAAAAATGCAATTTTCGTAATCGTGATAAAAAAAGAAAAGAAAAATATAAAAAAGAAACGATTCCGGTAGCTTCCTCCTGCGAAATCCAAATTTATCGAGGTGCACGGAACTGCATTATAAAATCGGCGAACGATTCTCTCATTTCTCCTCTTCCTCTTCCTCATTCTCGTCTTTTCCTCCGATTGCCACGATTTCCCGAGGAAACGTGACGGTCGATGGTACAACGACGACAACGACGACGACGACGATGCCGGTTTATTCGTAAATAAAGAGAAGGAATCCACGGCTCTCCGCGACAGGAAAACGCTCAAGTCTCAGGGAGAAAAATTAAGCGTTGATGTTCACCGACCCGGTGAAAGTACGTCATTACGATTCGTTATCGCGGTACGCTCGACGAATTGCGTGCTAGATCGCGCGGGATATCGAGCCAACGATTTCCGTGAAGCTTTTTTGCCAGCTCGTTTGGCTCACGCATTCAAAATCGTAGGATAAGAATAAAAAGTTTTGTTCGATGATATAATTCGGTGGAATAATGTGAGAAAAACATGAAAATATAAACTACACTATACATTTTTGTTGTTTCAACTTTAATCACGTTTAAAAGTTTCCCTTCGTGTTGCTGAACAAGCACACGCGACTGTCAATCCCCGCATCCTCATCAAAATTTCATTCTATCGCTATGAGAAAATCCATTATACATTAGAAAAGGTCCCGAAGCGAACGAACGAGTTTACGGACTGAGAAGCCGAGCAAGAGGAACGATCCTAATGCAAGATCGTCCGATATCGTTCGCGAGGCTTAACGACGTTCGAGAAGGAAGATTGCTCAATATCCTTCGACCAAAATGACAGCTGTCCCAAAGCGTGTTCCTTTCTCCTACAATAAATCCATCCTCGTAGCGTTTCGCTATCGATTTTTCAGACTATATAGTTTGGAGACAATAATCATTGAAATTTGGTAAGTCTAGGTTTCTGAAATAGATGAACCTAGACAGTGGAATAATACCTTACCACGTGGAATAGTTTCGGTACGTTATATATGGAATTTGCTATTTTCTATGTGCCGTATCCTATTTTCAAAGCGAATCGCGTTCGTTGCCGCCAAGAAAACGATGTTTTAAAGTATTAGGAACCCATCCGGAACGATTCGAGTTCATGCAATCGAAATACACATTCATCTACAGATACTCTAATGCATTTATTTATCAATGTTTATACGCCTATGCATTTATATAGGACGAAATCAGAAATATCTGTCAAAATAGAGATAAGACCAAGCAAGATTCTATTACCCGGGGGTTGCACAATAAATCCCTTTTACTCTCGGTAGGTATTTATTAAAAAAAA
>JAIFRP010000030.1:2209546-2228341 GCA_032403825.1 Odynerus spinipes
TATAAATACTTCTATATTCTTCCTTGATATTAAATAATAAGATTTGATATAAAAAAATGTGATGAAATGATAATTCCTCCCTTATTACATTACTTTTCACAACAAATAATATTCTCGGATGGAATGGTAAAGGCACAAACATTCGCTTCGACGGAGAACCGGAAAAAACACTCACACATATACAGACACGCATACAGATAGATAAGAATAACCCTTCCACGGATGTTGATAGGAAAAGGAAGAGCCGAGCTAGCGGGCTGCTGAAAATGGCAAATAAAAAGAAAAAGGAAAAAGAGAAAGAGAAAAAGAAAAGAGAAGAATTTCGCCTTTCTGTCTAGCGCACAGCTCTCGCGAGCCGGGACAGGAGACAACGTCCGTAGTTTCTTGATATGTAGACAATGGCGGTCAGATAGCGAAGACTAAGCCAACGTCCCAACTGAAACACGCTCGCTTGCTCGGTTGTTACGAGTTTCCACCTTTGTGATGCTAATTTGGCAATTATGACACAGGCCTTGAGAAGATTTCACGAAAAAATCGAATACCGATCGTAATCGTTCTCTCGCGCGCTATTTTTTTTCTTTTTATTATTTAGGTCCTTACATAATTTCTGTCATCTTTCCTGCACTTGTCAACATGACTAATTTACTTATAAAATACGTTATGCAAAGAAAACGAACCATTAACCAGCACCTGCAAGAAAAAAAGACACACTCCAAGCGTCAATAAAAAGAAATCAAAAATAATATGATCTCTCGAAACGAACGAATTGTTTTTTTACGCTGAATCCTTCTCCACTAGGCTCGCGTGCATCGATCGTTTATTGTCCAACGTTTCCATGGTCACAGAAACGCGAAATCGACGAGGAAGTACTCCTGCTGATAACCGTTTCATCGATGAAGCCTCGTAATTGCATTTTAAATGCTTTCGTTCGCGCGCCATGCAGTTTACCTCCGATATTAGAGCGACGTAACGAATGAAGGGAATTTTTTAAAAACAAAACCCCAAAAAGGAAGAAACAAATAAAAAAGAAAAAAGGACGGAAAATAAAAATAAAAAAAATGAGGGGTAGACAAAGTGCTTGTTCGAAACAATGGAGACGATAATCTCTTTAAAAAAATTTAACGAGAGATGGCGTACGTACAAAATAGCGACTATCTATTGTAATTACGAAAATATTTTCAGGCATCCTCGTTATCCGAACTCGAACACACATTACCACCATCCTTTATGAATAAATTCGAAGTTTCGATCGCAATTGAATCGAACATTGATTTTCTAAGCGATCCCACAGACGTAAGTAGACAGTCCTGCCTCTCTCTTCTCTTTCTCTTTCTCTATCTCTATCTCTATCTCTATCTCTATCTCTATCTCTATCTCTCTCATGCTGCGTCCCGAATATCGGTGAACGTCAACGTCAAATCTTATATAACAACCAAAGTGGAAATGTCGGAGCGTTGTGGAAACTGTCCGTACGTAGTAATTTCCGAATTTCACGCTGAAAGCCACGTTCGAAGTGCATCGTAGACGGTAATGCTCGTCGCACTCTCGACTCAACCACATGTACTACATGCATATATACATAAGTACAATGGACGTTCACCGATAAAAAGCTTTTTGTGACTGACCTGAAACCTGAATGCCCGGTTAACAAGACGAACGATCATCGGTTAGCAATTCGGTCCCTAATGGTAACATGGACGCGTCGTTAATCGTGAACTACGCGTTTACACATACCTATATCTAACCAAGTGGACAAAGGTGTGCACGAAGCGTTAAAGGTCTCTAATAAAGAAGAACAGGAAATAAAAAGAAGAAATTAAAACGAAATTTGTAAAAAATTGTACCTACTGAATAAAAAAGTAAGAAAGTTTTCACGATACTTTCTCTTTTTATACATTATCTCACGCATAAAAACGAACAAGATGGCTCCACTCGAACGATCGCATTTTTCAAGACAGTATTCTACTTTTGAACATTTTTTAACATGTCTCATCAATGTAATAATGTATAGAGCTATCTGTTTAACTGTCCGAAGAAAAGAATGGTACGCAGGAATGAGAGAAATACGCTTGACGACGAGAGATGAAAGAGAAGTATGAAATATCTTGTACGTATGTATGTATGTTATATACGAGAAACTTTGCACGGCGTATTCCACATCGCATGAAAAGATAGAGCGTCCACGTCCGGATCGCGTCCTCGGTAGCTTCATTCTAATCGAAAAATTCCAAGGAAATAAATAATTCGCGAACAGCAACGAATCTCGAAATATTTCTTTCAAATGCGACCGAGTAAAGAAAGATATTGCAAGAGGAGCGTCGCAAGAACGGCAAGATAAAGTACGTCCTTAACTTAATTGAAAGAGCTTTATTAAATTACTTTATCAAACGCTATAATACAGTGGAACCTCCCATATTCGGACTAATGGGGAAACAAGAGCGTTCGGATATTGGAATTTTCGGGTAATAGAACGTTCGGGTATTGGGGTATTCGGATAATCAAGATTCGAATACGGGAGGTTCGAGCAAGCTCGCATTAAATCTCAATATTAAGAATAGATCATGTTCAGGATGTTTCTTGCGCGAATCCAAAGACAAAGTGTACCTATTCTATTCTATCCATTATTCAAACTGTATCTTTGTCGGCTACACTCGGTTCTTCGCGACGATTGCGAGTATGCAAAGCACACAAAAAAACATAAAAAGAGAAGAGTAAAAAGAACGTGATATAAAAATGTAAATATCGAACAAATTTGTAGACTGGACTTTCTAAAAATTCTGACCAGCGCTACTCGAGGGAAATCGAACTGGAAACGAGGAAGAAAAGTGGGGTTGAAGAGAACAGAGTAGAACGGAGAGGAAAGTGGACTCGTTCGATGCTTTTATAAGGTAATCAAATTCTCCCCTCGAACACGATAGTTCGGTAAACTCTGTTTCGCGATGCCGTTGAACTAGAAGCCTAAAAAAAAGAGAAAAAAGTGACTACTTTCCATTAATGAATTAATTTAGATCGTTGCAACGATTGCTCTTAGATCGTCTTTCGAACTCGATCGAAATTTGTTTCCTTTTTTACCGACTATCGGTAAGAGTCGAAGAATAAATCGCGAACGCGATCGTGGATGGGCAATTTGTTCCAGAAAAGTACCGGGCTTTAAAAGAGGTTCCCTTTAATGGACGAATTATGCGGGAAGAAAATCCAAGGAGAAGAAGGACAAGAGGGGTGAAGAAGGAGTCGAAAGGTTTATTTCCGTAGTCACGTATGGCACATCACGGAAGGCGTGACTCTTCTCTCGAAAGGACATCTTAAAGTCGGGCAGCACGTACCATCGCCACGTGTGCTGCTGCTGCACCGGTTTCCACGCTTCGAACAACTCCGTCTTACTCGTTGGTGGTAGTGGCATTCTTCGTACATTCAATAAGATAGAAGAAGACAGAAATATCAAGAGAAAGAGAAAGAAGACGCGTTCGGTGAAAGGATTATCTTCTTCGAGTTTCCGAACGTATCGAATGGGATCGAGGATATGCGAAAGGCTGAGAATATATCTTCGCGTTTAGAAAAAAAATATTATCTGGATCGGTGATCCATCGAATCGTGGAATTACGTCATGTACGATGTAACACGGAACGGAACATATTTCCCTGACTTGTATTAGTTTATAATTTCAGTTAACCCTCCAGCCACAGGCAATGAGGAATTCTAAATATTTTATCAAACGATAAAATAAAAAATACAAACAAAAAATGAAAAACTTTTCCGCAATTGGAGGGTTAACAATACGAATGTTCGTTTTATACGAGAATCGTCGATATATTCTTGACAAACGATCGATCTCCCTGTTCTTTTTTTATTAAACCAACCGCACGACAAAAACAATAGATGTTATTAAATACCACGAATAGGCGTCGAGTAAACGTGTCAAGTTAAATCAGCCGGTTTAACAAGGCTTCCCCGAAGTGTCCACTCATCCGGACGCGAACGAGTTTGCTCGGATGAGATAACGATTACAGACAGCAGCAGTAGCAGCAACGGCAGCAGAGCGGCGGCGTCAACGAGAGATAAAAGTGGGATTAGAAAAAAAAACGAAACGGCGTGTGATCACAAACGAATGCCACGTTTTCCTCGTTAATAGTCCCGAAAAATGAAAGCGATCGAGATGGTGGAGCCATCACCCTCCTTGTTATATTTGGTATCGCGTATCGAGCGTGTGCGAGCACCCGAACCCGTTTGCGGGACACGTTTTTTGTTCCTTTTTGGGGGGTCGTGACGTTTCGTCATTATTTTCGTATCACTTTGAAAAAATTTCGGAAGAGATTGATCGATCTCTGAGGAATCGCCAAAACTATACTCAATAAAGTTCTAAACAAAGCTTGATGAATCCTTGAAATATTTCAATAATGGCAACTCCGTCTCTTTCTTGTTATCAAATCTCTCTCCTCCTTGTTATCAATGCATATTCACCGTATTCTTGCAGAAGTAACGCAGAAACCTTCGGAAAGGTGCCGTTGTCGGTATGTACGAGTGTATTCGAGGGAAAACGTATTCTACAAAGGAGAACGACTTCCGACAGGATTGTAAGGCACTCCGAAGTGCAAGTCAAACGTCTTATCCCGCGCATAGCGTTTAGAAATTCATGAAATCCTCCGATGAGTTGGATAGTAGACTTTATCCGAACAGTAGGTATGTGCGCGTGTACTATGTACATAAAGAATAATAACGCTTTCTTACAATAACTTTTGTAATTGTATAACGCCATAATTAGGTTCCTAAAATATGTCGTATTATGCAAATTTTCAAAATTGAATCTTTTTAATGATTTCCAGAATCAATCTATGCATAATTGTGATGAAATGAAAAAACAAAGCGAATTTAAGAAATTAAATTTCTTCGTTCTAATTAAACATTGTGACCGTACAGATGTATGCACATGCATGAACATTCTAAGATAGAAAGTAAGATAGAGCAAATTGAATCTCGTAAGGACGAAGGATCGACGCTCGTGGGATCTCCGAGATGTAGCGATTCGTCAAACGTGCTATCAATCGTCCCCTCTCTTCGAGGACGACACATTTTACTCGACTCGATCGTCTCTACGGGCTCATTGAATTTCTTCTTCGATCTCTTCGTTTATTCATTCCTTTCGCTCTCGTTTCGTCTGTATATTTAGTATCACAATTTATAAATGACTATATTACATATGTATTAGGAAATTTATCTGTCATTATGTATAATTAGTGTATTCCGAAGATACTTAAATAAATTATCTATTCAACCATCTATTTATCTATCTATTTCCTTCTAGCTGAACGTCTTCATCTACTTGGAAAATCGTTGAAATATCAGCGGTTCTTCATTGTTAGGAAAGCGCGCTGGCAATTAGGACGTTTTCAGGCTGCTACAACGCGACGGTTTACGATTCCAGAAACGATGGGCGCCGAGAGAACAAAATGCGAGATTGCTGCCGTCGTAGGTCCCTATACACATACACACATGGATAGCTACATACGTAGATACTATGTAGCATGTGGTACGTACTACTTGTATACTAGAGGAAGTGAAACTCCCTTTGGATCAACCCCTCAGTCGCTTCACGTGGATTAAGCACGACGACCCTTTCTTGCCTCGACGTCACGCTTATCGCGATCACTTTGAACGATTACCTCCTATTCGTCTGAAAAGGAACTACCTACGATAGTATTGCACTATGAAGAAGGAAAAGAAAAAAGAAAAACGATTGAAATCTTCCGAGAGGAATATACGATTCAAACGAAAATGTGCTTTTCTCTATTGGGTCTCTACAAGCAAGCTTTATGTAAAAGTTATTATTGCAATAAGTAAAAAAATTTGTTAACGTCGGTAAGTGAAAACATTTCAGAAGATAAAGTAGATCCCTCAAAAAATGGTAACTGTTCCGATCAAGATGTTCCCGAAAATCTCGTTTCACGTAGAAAGAGAAAAACTTGGAACGATGAAACGTTAAACTCTCTTCTCTGTCCGAAGAGGATGTCAGAATTGGCCTAATCGAACGGTTCACTTTTCTTGAATATTTCCACGCAGGATTCAGCAATGTATTCACGGATTTCGAGCGGAGCTTCGCGCGAAGAAGGCCACGCGGCGAAAAACTTTTCAATCGGGTAACGAAGCTTCGGGTATGGGCTCTCTCTCTCCCCTCCAATTTTCTCATTCTTTCTCTGTCTCTCTCTCTCTCTCTCTCTCTCTCTCTTCTTTTTTCCCTTCCTCTCTCGAAGAGCAACGAGGCGGTACTCGAAATTAGAGCGAGCTCTCGCGATTTCACGAAAATCCGATATTCGGAGGAAGTGATCTCTACGTAGGTATGTACATAGGCTACGTATACCTATAGGTACTACCACTGAGTGTCTATGGAAAGCGTGCCCGAAATCATAGGAAAGACCCGACTCGACCTTGCACGAGCCAAGAAGGTTTACCAAAGGGAATTTATACGATAGTTCTTGCCGGGGTTTTAAAGGGATCTCTGGAACGGAGTACTTACGATACTTCACCGCAGGAAGCTCGATCGTAGCTATGTACCATCCCCTTCTCAAGATTTCTCGAAGATTTAACTATGATATTTGGGGGCACCGGACGACGAGAGAAATTCAGCAAAGAATTGAATTCTTCCTTCGGCGAGGTAGAAACTTAGTTGAAGACATTTAAATTAAAAGGATTTAATAATTCTGTTAATTTATTCTTGCCTTCATCAACGATAATTAAATCCATAAAATTAAAAAAAGAATACAATCATTTCCCCTATAACACGGCCTATAATTTAATAAATTTTTGAATGGATTATAAACGTACAAGGTTACCTAACAGTTATTCAATTTTACAAACTATACATACAAAATACATACAATCTTTATATGTATACGCACATACACACATACGTACGTACGTTCTATTTCCGTTTAATACCAACGGATCATCGGTGTAAGCGGATCGAAGGTGAGTGCCTATTTACGCGCTTGTTCCTCTCTCTCTTTTCCGCGACGATACGAGCGAAGCATGCGCGTTACGCATGCGGGACGCGGAAATTCATGCGGAAAGCGAATACGCGCGCGGTCGATACAACCCACCGCACACTAGCTGCGTAAATTTTGTTAAATCGAACAGCTTTCGAAAATCTACGATCATATAGCCTGCTGTGGCGATTTCTCTCTCTTTCTCTCTTTCGATTCTCTTACACGGCAGTAACCTAATATTAGGCAACATTCCTCTATTAGTTATAACGAAGTTGTTATCAAAATAAATTAATTGCCATTTCTAACCGATATCGAGCTATTTTAGAATTAG
The DNA here is from genome assembly GCA_032403825.1 of Odynerus spinipes. NCBI lineage: Eukaryota > Metazoa > Arthropoda > Insecta > Hymenoptera > Vespidae > Odynerus > Odynerus spinipes. Next base: position 2,216,855 of record JAIFRP010000030.1, read on the forward strand.
ATTATTATTTTAGATTAGAATTAGATTATTTATTTTAGATTAGAAATTATTGACTCGAGAATGAACAGTAAATTATAGCAATTAACTATGACGAATGAAGTGATCCACGGCAGGTCCACTGCAGGTCCACTGCATAATTGCAACGAAGTGTAATCCACTCTCCCATCAGCTACTTTTGCGGAAGTCAAAAGCGACTCCGACAAATATTTTGAAGAAATATTTTTTATTAAACATCCTTGTTTCTATTTTCTATAGTATCAAAGCTAAATTGATGTCGAACTAATTTTGCACCATTTATATGATTAAAATTTACTAGATCAACCAGCGATGATGGAAAATCAAAACTTTTAACTCCTCTCATCTTCGGGCGTTCCTAAGTAGTCCCTTAATTATAATACGAAATGTTCGGAAATTCAGCATCGCATCTAGGCGTTTCTCTAAGCGTTTCTAGTGCGTTAGACAATCCAAGCAAAGGGAACAGTAGTAGAAGCAGTAGTAGTAGTGGTAGCGAGGAATTTCCGCAAAGGAAGACAGCACAGGTTCCTCGGCGATGCTGCCGCTGCAATATCGCGGAAACGTTTACGGTGCTTTTTACTTGCAAACAAGGAGTTCTTTAATGTAGAAAAGATACGCGTGATTTCATCTCTTTCTCTACCTCTCTGTCTCTGTCTGTTCTTTTCTTTATTCACTTTTCATATCCTTCCGCACGTGAACAACGTGAACGAATTATGAGAGAACAACGATTACGTAAATTATGCGTTTAAAAGTTAATCCGGATAAAGTTTTTGAGAATGGTAGAATTACGCTGATAAATTTTCGAGTTCGTAGACCTCTCTTGGAAGGATCTGACGTGTCGAGAGCACTTGTAACACTCTTGTTACCTCACCACGCGCGGTAGCCACGTAACAACATCTGGCCATTTCGCATAATAGCTGCTTCGCATATATCCGGTTTATGCGTAATCGATTCTTCAGTTAATAGAGCATCCTCCGATTCGAGTTTCTCGAAATACTTGAAGTAAAGTTTAGAAAGTGTCCTCACGTTCGTTAAAATTGAATAACTTTTTTTTATTTTCTTTTAAAAAATAAAAAAAGGGTCGTTATTGGTTCATTTATGATATTTTACTATTACACTAAATATTTTAAATATATTTACAATTTCATGACTACGCTAAAAAGATATTTAATCTTAAAGAATGTAGGACGAATACTTTATACGGTGTGAACTATTATTAAAAAAAAATGAAAAATTGACCGTGTCACGTGTCCTCTGATTACTTACGCAGCTCTGTTTTAGGCACGAACGCGGAGAGTACTCTATTTTCTTAACATCCTGTATTACGAGACGCGATAATTATGACAAGTCTAGTGTTCCTAAGCGCCACACTGAGAAACTGGTTCCAGCGAACTATAATAGATATACTCGAGAAAAGTGATTGCTTCTGACAAAAACTGTCAGCATGGTAGACGTACGAGCATAACGGGCTGTGGATATATGTATGTGAGAAGATACTCTTAGCCTAAGTGCTATTAACATCGTTTCGCTTTTTAATACGTGGCAATCGGGGGATACGGTTGGCGAATGTAAAGCGACGTTCTAAGAAAAAAGGATTGGAATTTATGCAATCGCATTGGAGATTAGAGCGATCACGAATTGTCACGCTTTCGATATTCTCCTTTACCCTATTTCATCAGTGTATAGTTAATCTACATCATTTTTTTATTGACTCAGTAAAAAAAGTTAATTCATACCAAGTGTTTATGCAAATAAACAAAGGTAAGATTAATAAAACGAATTCAAAGCAATACATAAATATTAATGTCATTTATCAAATTAACACGAAGTTAACAACAATGTTATAGATCTCGTGGCAGAAAATACATAATATACTTTCACCAATTTGAAAAACGCCAATAACGATCGCACCTCTTAAACTCACATATACGAGAGCGTGGGACATTTTTACGACACGTTTTTGCCACGCTGATTGTGAGGATTCAGTGAAGGCGAAGGGGCCACCGATTTCTATCGGGAACCGCAGTTTCGTATCCATCGAGAAAGAGAAGGAGAGAAAGAGAGAGATAAAAAATGGGTCGTACGCATTTCATTAAAGCGAACGAATTGCCCAAGCGTCGTGTGTGTCTCCGTTGTTGTTGTTATGTCCATAGGCGTCGTCACTCGTTCAACAATCCTGCGAATGGGAATTAACGAGCACGCGGGAGCCACGATTAATTAACGCGGCCTCCTCTACCTGCCAAGTTCGACCCACCTTGGGATTATAATTACGCGTACTTCGTCATTTTTGTCTTCCTTCCCCTCTCTCCTCTTCCCGCTCTCCGTTTTTCTACTTTTCCCGTTCACCGAAGATTTTTTCAACATTCGTAGCTTTACAACAAACCGTGGCCCATCTTTTTGTCCCGATGCGAGTTCCATAGTAACACGTGCCAGCTGTGTTAGATGCAATTGTTACACGGTGAAGAACCAAGAAGATCGAAAAAGGGTCGAAGCGATTCGCACGAATCGATTCGAACGGATATAAAGATCACAATCTTGTAAAAGCAACGATGGCCCCTATGGACGAAAGCTGTTAGGTACTTTCGATGAAGATAACAATTACAATCTGTCGTGGGATTAACAATGTCGTGCCTCATGAGAGACGATTGTGAAATCGTGGATGGCTTCTTTTTCTATCTCCTGCTTCCATACCGAGATTAAAATTTATGCGGTACGATTTTGAATGACAAACTTTCGAGGATAAGTCGATTTTTACAAATACATGTTCTTGCTCTTAGTTGGTTCAATATTAAACTTTAGAAAGAAGTTAATCTTGTAAAATGTTAATAAATAAAGTAAATTTTAATAAACTTATTATACTTATAAAACTTGTATCATTATACCCTATATTTCCTCGTACAATAATTTCCCTAGCGTTATTTTAATTTCTACCTTATTATTCCTTCCATAAATCAATCGAAACGAACACAACGGATCGTTAGCAGCGAACAGTCGATCAATCCAGCATTCGGAAGTGCATTGATCGACCAAAACGAATTGAAAAGCATACGTATGTATGTATATACGTATTCATGCAAACCACGCTTGTATAAAGTCACGAGCATTGAATTTCAAACTACGCGATCCTTTTGATGCTTCGCGTTCGCATTCATCGTTTAAACGCGATGGATTCGGAAGTATTCTCTCTCGGTGAAACATACGACTATGATAATTCCTTCACGTGCGTCAACGGTAACAACTCTCGAACAGCACCCTCGGCTTTTAATACGAGACTCTGCTATGTACGCTAGCAGGATGGTTCGGATATGTCCGCAATATTCCACGGTATATGTATACTAGCTGGTGCATACGGTTTGCGAAAACTGTGAGAAAAGCTTAATCGCGATTGACGCGAGAAAAATCGAACGTGATAAGAGCCGTTTACTTTGAAAGTAGCATAAGTCAGTTTTTCAAAAAATCAAGGTAGTAATTAAATGAACACATGGAGTGCCGTGTCACTTTTCCACGATCCAATATATTATACCATTTGTACCACTTTCAAAATAAACGGCTCATAAAAAAATAGAAAAGAAATTTAAAAGAAAAAAAAGAAAATGAAATGTTGGTTATGGATCATCGAACATTATCGCAAACGAAATAAATTTTCGCTATGATTAATCGAGTAATACCAGTAATTTGTATGTTCACACGAGTTTCGTATTATACTACAGGTCGCCGAGCAACGAAACAACGCCGGTCGTTTATCACTCTCTTCGAATTTATTTCCACTGCATTACGATATCACGAAAGATAACGGCGAATTGGCACGAGTGTATCTATATACTGCTCCAAAAAAACGAAGACAAAAAACTAGACAAAATAAGGCGATGACACGTGTGCTTATTGGTTAAGAAACATTCGTTCGAGTACTAGTAGTACAACTCGACGTATCGTCGGCCACACGACGCTCGAATGCCTTGATTCGCACTACTTTGTAAAAAGAGAGTACCAAGATCGGAAGCACGAATATTTACGAGACATACATTTTTACACGCGTACGCCACATTCTGTTTAACACTATAATATAGGAATTTTACGAGTGCAATTTACTTCGAACGCGATTTTATCGAGCTGGCGCGCAAACCCATCGTTGGTTTAGTTATTACGGTATTATCGATGGGTATAAAAACACGAAAATTCGAATTGTTTTACAAAACTAAATAAATGTATGATTTTTCAGGAAATTACTTCCTTTTTTTTGACGCGTAGAAAAGCGAGAAACAAGGAGCGCTTTGGAAAAGTTCAACGACTTTCCGAGGGTCAAAGTTCAAACGTATATTAGAATCGAGTGCACACCAAATACAGTATTTCCAGCACGAACGTAGCGGCAAAAGTACAAGTTTCGGCAAGTTTGTCAACTCGGCTAAACGTAAAGTTCACAGTGGACGGGGCTCTTTCGTCGGAAGCTCGAAATAAGAAAAATAAAAAAAAAGACATGCTGTAACGCGTGAGTTAAGGTTACGCGTAACGTCGACATTACAAACTTCGGAGTGTTTTTGACTCGCTTCTATTTTTCTTACTATTCCTTGGCTCAGTGTTTTCGAACTTTTCTGACCGCCACATATAAGAAACATTTTATATCCCAATATGTGGCAAAGTGGAGAATTGTTATTTCTAAAAAAGTGTTGCTAAACTTATTCAAAGATGATATTAAATAAATCGGATGTACTTTGATATCAAAAGTTGATACCTGAAAGTTATCATTTAAAATAATTTCATAATTATTCAATCTACGTGTTATTATTCCATTGATTTGACCTATAGGATAACACGGGATTGAAAAGAAAGATGGATAAACGTACATACAAAAGACGCAGTAGTATAAATAAAAAACAGAATACGATACCTAATGGCCGAGCAATTCTCGATATTTCCCCTTCGCTTTCGATCGTATAAATACGAGCATCGTGTCATGTAATTGCCGCTACATCTATACATACAGACTCTTGATCGTAGGTGGACACGTAAAAGCCATTACTAAACGGTCCGTTATTGATATACATACACTTCGCGAGTCCTGTGTACTACGTGCCGTTCTAGAACAGTCCATGCGCATCGTGCATTCGAACTTTTTCCCACGTTTCTACGATGTATAATTAATGCGCTGTATAATTGATGGACGCACACACAATGATGATCGAGTCAAGTCGAAAAAAGCTATTGAACTATCGAAACGTTGTTTACTTCGCGACGATAACATCCTTTACATAAAATTCTGGTTAAAATTACTTTATCTTGCAGTTTTCGTACTAACCACTAGACAACTGCCGACTAACTTTTACCACTACATAGTAATGTCTCATTAAAATATTCGACCAACGCGCCGTCTGTCGGTAACAAGGTTAATTATATTGAAATTTGTTCTAACGCGGATATTTATAAAAAGGACTAGAAATCCTGATAAAACTAACAAATTTTATCAATAATATTACATAATACATACACTATAGAAATTCTTTGCAATATTATACAAAGAAATTATTTTGTAAGAGAGATCGAAGTTTAAAAATATTTCGCGCCATTTTAACTTAACCAAACATCACGAACACAAAAATCTTACGAAGTATTGGGTTGTCTAGTAAATTCGTGCTGATTTTAAAAAAAAACTCAAAGGCAAGACTTAATTTATTTAAAAAACAAAGATCGATTTAAATATATGCACTAAACTAATACATTTTTAGTATCACTATTCATATATTGATATATGTTGATACATATTTAGGTTATGGAGAATCGACACGAATTTTCAGGACAACTCCAAGTTCAAATGTTAAATTAAAATAGCATGAAAAATAATGATCGAATACTCACAGAAAAGTATTGAAGTAGTAAAAATCTTCTTAAAGAAAAAACAATCGAAGATCCAACCCCGCTTTGGAACACAAACGAAGAATCGATCGACGAAAAAAAATAAAAGTTGCTTCTCTCGAGAACCGTTTTCTTGAAAAAACAATCACCTCGGCAAAAGATTCGTTTAAATATCCTCTCCGTTGACTATGAATCGCGTCGTGCGATTCTCACGTGGCGCGGCTTGTCTACGATGTCGCGTGCGAGAATCGAAAGAATCGAAGAGAAAGCATCGCGGATGAATCGCGCCGCGATACTGAGGTGTCCTCGAGACAGCGTGCAAACCTCATGCTACGGGGGACCCTCTACCCCCACCACAGCGACACCTAACGGCGCTCTCGCCCTTGCGCGCAACCCTACCCTCTTCCTATCCCCTCCTCTTCTACATTCTTCGCAACTTATATTCGCTTTCTCTCTTTTGCACCCGCGTTTCTCGCACCTTTTTCTTCCTCTATTAAAGTTACTTATTTCTTTTTCGTAAATTCTGGAGTATCCTTTAACAAATTATCGTTCGAATACGAAACGTTTCCCTTAAACATTAAAGTAAATAAGCAAAACTAAAGAACAATGATTTTATCAACACATACAAATTAAAATTAAAAATTACGATAACAGTATAACACGATTATCACAATTTTTAATTTAACTTTGCATACGTCGATAAAAGTATGTTGCTTCCATTTGTTTATTTATTTAAATGCATTAAATAAGTGGATCATTTCTCCATCTCCATATTTTAATTGAATACTAATAGTAATTTTATACCATCATCATTCGTCGATCCAATTTTCTATCGAGTAAAATTAATTACACTTTCCTGAAACGATATTAGAATAATATTAATATAAAATTGATCTTCCAGCTATTGTAAATGCAAATAGGGATTCTCTACGAATAGAAATCGGAAAGACGCGATAAACAGACGTCGAGCTGTACCCGTACTTATTATGCGACACGCGTAAGATTTATCTCGTTGCGTCGAAGCCGTGCAAATCACCTCCCGCTCTTCCATATAATTCGAGGCAAACGAACGAACGAGCGAAGATCGAGGAGAGACGGACGTTCGAGGAGAAGATATCTGGATTGAGAAAGGTCGCATCCCGATTCCTTTCTCTCGAATCTGAAGTAACAACACGCCGGTACGTTCTTTCTTGGTATTCAGCATGAATTCCCTTGGTGCAAACCATACGCGTATCGTATTTCTTCGTGCGATTTCGATACCCGAAAGATAAACTCGCTCAATTTCGGAATATATTCTTGCGATTCGCGTTTCGTTCCAACGGATATTCTTCTTGCATATTATTAGAGATTATATATTATTATTATACAGGGTTTCTCAAGTGACATCGTTTGGCCGGAAAAACTTCTATATTATTGTTGGCCGGATATTCCTCTATATTACAATATATTAGATACTTCTCTTGAAACGAGATAGGAAAACTTTATCAAATACGAAATTGTCGTCTTTTTCCGATCGCGAAATTCACCTTCGAGAAAGTTGCGAAGAGATGGAAGCTGCGCACGAAATTGAGACACTCGATCATATTAATTAAGAGAATGTAATCCGTTGAAATACTAACGTTTCTCTATCTTTATTTCTTTCGTTTTGTAAATCTCCATCTTTCTCTTTCTGTTATATTACAGAGTAGGTGGATTATTGATAGATTAAGCAAGATAAAAGGAGAGGCCGACTCGATCACGACGAAAGCCGCAAAAAGCATTTGCGGTTGGATTATTGGTACACTCCTCTCGCTAGGAAGAGAGAAAAAACAAACGAAAAAAAGAAGAGAAGAGGATCCTATCGACGTTTCTACTTATTTTTAAACGAGGGTCTCTGACCGGAAAGACAATACCGATCGCGAGTAAAGGAATATTACATAAACAACGTAAATCGTCGCTCGTACCATGCGTAGCCTTAAGGCTTATGTTTTCTATCTCTTTCTTTCTTACACGCGACACGTTAAAGAGACAGAGAAGAAGCTGTTTCCGCGGCTTCATCTTTCTCACACTCGCGATCCCATCCACGGAGAGAAGATTCCTTCGTTTCAACTTGCAACGAACGAGCAGCTTTCTCCGTCGGCCGTAGCCGAGTACTTTCTCTCTCGTACTCGTACACGAGTACCAGTCCATCTGTCACTTTCATCCTCCACTTTGCCCTTATCGTCGACAGCTATCGCACTTTACTGCTCGGCCACCAACTCGTCTCTCTCTACCTCCCTCTCCCTCTCTCTCTCCCCTTCGTAAATAAGATTTCCACCTTTGAGACCACCTTAGAACTCTGGAGAACCGATCAAAGAGGGTTGATCGATATTGAAGTTGAGGTGAATGTATGAAATTTGGATCATCGTATTTCCAACTTTTTATATAATTTGTCCTTTGATAAAACTGTCTAGTTAATGTACGAATTAAATTGTTCTTTGTTAAATTCGTTACAAACTTTGTTATGAAATAAACATTTGAAAAAGTGTTCTAACAAATATAAGTTCAATAATAATATAAATAATAAATCTACATATAATATAAATTCAAAGAAAAAGTCCAGCGCCGTATCGCAAGTTACAGAATAAGAAAGAAACAGCTCGCTCAACAAAATTTGATAGCACCAAGCGCTACAAATAAATTTTATAACGCTTTTGAATGAAATCAGCAAAATGTAGGACCGGTTCGATCGAATGCTCGGACGCTCCTTTGGTACCAAAATAAAAAAGAAAGGTCGATTTCCACCAACCCATACGGCTGCAGTCATCCCGTCCGTAGGTACCTACATACTCGTGTCCGTGACGTGAAATCAGTACGTAAAATACGTGTAAAAATTTTCATGAATATTTTCATGCGGGATATCACTGAAGTGCTGTCCTGTCGAGAGGTATCCTAGTCGGAAGTGTCGGAGGAAAAGCCGAGCGCGTTTTAATTGGTCATAGGTAGTTCTTCCTATATGCAACATGTATACGTAGAGATATATACATATATATACACACACATATGTTTGTATGTGTATCTCCCATTGAATGACACACTCTCCCACGCTTCCATAGATCGTGCAAGAGAGAAAAAGCAGATCCGAGTGGCCTCTCCTAAAGCCGATGAGGCTCGCTCGTCAGAGAGACAGAGAGAGATAGAAATATATATATATATATATATATATAGAGAGAGAGAGAGAGAAGGGGAAAGCAAGCGCATCCTCTTACCGATGCACTACGAGCACCAACAACGCGACCCCATTTTCAACTTCGATATTAGCCCTGACACACGGCTATTGCTTTCGATTCCGCGAGATGTGATCGGGCTCGTGCATCCATAGGCGTCTTGCGCGGTTAACCCTGAAGAGGTCATCCTCGAGTGAGAGTCAACGCCATCCTCCTCCTACTACTACTTTTGCATAGCACCACGCGAAAGTATAGACGCGACGAATTTCTCTCTCGTTCGGACGACTAACTATATGATTTCTATTTTTTTCTTTCTGTTGGATAATGGAAATAATATTTTTCTATAAAATAAACATGTATATAATTGGTCTTCATTATCTACAACTTGTCTTCATTTAATAGACAGCTTCTCGTTAACTACGAACGTAAAATTATGCAACAAACTGATAATTATCGAATTAATTCAACTATAGAGATAATAGCTTGTGGGTATTGTTAAGAAATATGAATAAAAAAAAGTAATTATTAAGAATAAATTCGAGTACGAATATCCATCTTCAATGACAGTACCAATCATAATATATATACATATTCTTTTTTAACTAATCCTCCGGAGAAGAAAGGATTGCTCAATTATCAAAGCATCTCGCAATTCCTTTAGGTGACATCATCGTCAAACGAGCGAACGAGCGAATGAACGAACGGAACGACGACATCGGGAAGGACCTTTAAATACCGCAAAAGAAATAACACGTGATGCCGCTTCTCGCTTTGCACAATAAGCACCGTTTAAATCGCCACGAGCTAGACGAGACTGCTGTTTTAGAAGGAAGATTACACGGGGCCCCGGGACCCGTAAATATCCCGTGCGAATTTTCTGCTTACCTGGAAAAACGAGAGAACCGAGCCGTTCGTGGCTCATCTTCTATTACAAATGAATTTCTCTTGTTGCATTATTTTTGTCGCATTTCGTTTGTTCGTATGTTGAGGAAAAAAGTAGAGAAAATCGGTAAAGTACGAGATAACGATAAATAGTTTATTTATTGTCTAATATCATACCGTTGTATGATATTAATTGTAAATTACACAACAAATCTGAATTGTTATATACGGAGTAAAAGAACGTGAGCTTCGTCCTGACCAATCCAAAACGTCCCAAGGTATCCTCTTCACATTTTTTCATCCCATCTCTGTCTCTCGTGTCTCGTTTTAAGCTTATTAAGGGCTATTAGCCGCTTTCGCTTTCCACTCGGTTTCGTGTCCGAGAGAGAAAATGTCATCGTGAAATAGATAACCATTAGACAGACTATAATACGTGATTACCAAAGAAGTATTGTGAGAGACGGCTCTAGTAACTCTTTCGATTCGATAATATCGTTAAAATTGAAGGAAACAATCTTTTTCCCATTCTTTTATTGTTTTTTTTTCCATCATCATCCTCGATAAGTTTCTCCCCGCCGATTACCAATTGTCCAGTCCCTTCGTCGTTCATTTACCACGAGGAATAAGGAAGGTCCGTGTTCCGCTGATTAACCGAACGAAAAGTTCATCGCTGTCTCATAAATCTTCCTCGATGAGATGAATCCTCGGTCAGATAGATAAAGGAAAGAGATTTTTTTCTAACGATAAATACGACTCCTCGCATGGACCTTAACGATCTAATCTAATCGCCGAGTACACGTTTCGCGACTCGGAGATAATCGATCCTTCAAGAATACTACGAAGCGAATGGTTTGTTATCGAGAGGAAACATCTGCTAAGAACAACGAGACGCGATGGCCGATGAATTCTTCGGTCATTTCGATTTGTAAGCGGTCATTACTATTTCTAAAGGGGGACATTCGAGAAGTATACTTACCGTATAAAATTAGTACCGTGTTTGTTTTGCCTTTTTAAAGATTTCATCCGACCGTGTGGAGATGTATTACGTATAGTACGAAAAGAGATGTTAGAAGATCGATGGCGAAGTAATCGAAAAATGTTGAAATAGAAATTATGGACGATGTATAAAGTAAATTGGTGTACCTAATAAATGTTCGACTGTTAATGATACTTTCATAATCAACGAGGCATTAATTACAGTAGTCTCCCGTATCCGAACGTTCTGTCATTCGAGCAGCGTTTCGTAGTGATATTAATAATACATGAAAAATCCGGTATCCGAACATTTTTATCTCTCCGTTAGTTCGGATATGAAAAGCTCTACTGTATTTCGTACTTCTTCTAATGTAGCTCTTAACCATCTTCTTGGATTTTCAAGTTGAGCGATGAACGACACAAGTCATACGTTTATGTTAAATGATTTCAATAAATACTCTATTAAACGTCATTGATGTGCTACACAGTAAATATTACAACATATTCATAGTGTATTATAGTATCGTTAATAATAACATGAATCGTAAATAATAGTAATTAATTAATACATTATTATTATACT
>JAIFRP010000030.1:2231212-2246438 GCA_032403825.1 Odynerus spinipes
ATTCTAATTTCGCGATTGAAGTCGTTCCTCTCGTGAATTTTTAGATCAGAGACAAAGGCTGCTTTAATTTTCGTTTACATTCTTCAGTCTTTAAGAGCATGACTGTCGGTTAAAGGATCAGTACACTATTATCGTCTAACGATCGACCTGCGATCTTCCTTACTTAACGTTCATCGTTCTACAAACTACTCGAAATCGACTACAACGTTACAATCTCAAATTCATATTTCGATGAAAGTAATTGCGGACTGTGATACGCGATGATCAACTATTCCGATCTATCTACCGATTAAGAATTTTTTTAATCCTCGAAACCGATTTTTTTCTTTTAACGTTCTCGATGAACAATCTTAATAATAATCTTTAGCATCGATACAGGAGATATGTGTTACCGCTGAAATATCGGCAACGATATCGTGCAATCGAATAATTCTCAAAGATCTCTCGACAGTGTCTTCCTTCATTTTTTTCCTTTCCAGGCGCCTATCAAATGTCCGTTTTTTAATAATCTAAATTAAAGATTAATTCATTCACAAAATATCATTAATATTAATCACATATTATTTAAGTAATGCGACACTCGACAGACGTCACGTGTCCGAACGTAAAATCGATTTTAACTACACCAGTTTCGATCTACACTTTGTTTCTACATTCTTTTTATTCTATTTCAGCCTCCGAGAAGCCCGCCCTTAAAGAGATCATTATTTTTTTCAAAAACACGTTCTACGTATGATAGCATTAATAAATAAATAAAAACATTTAAAAAATCCAACATGTTACATAATTACTGTGCTAAACCTACTGGATATTTTCTTGAATTATACTCTATACGTGTGTATCTGTGTGAGTGTATTATATATATAGTATGGCCCGCAACTATTACTTTACTAATTTTTATCATTCGTTATTCCTTTACCCAGTTATCATACAAAAATATATAAAGCAAGAAAAAGAAAACAAATCACGCTTGATAAAAAATAATTTACTACACTCAGAGAAATATATATCATCGGTTCACTCGCATTACATTTTGATTCATTCACTCATTCCTCTATTCAAGCAGTTTATAGAAACCAAACGAATGTATGATATTGTTTAAGCAGTTTTATAGTTGTGTATATATATATATATTTATAATATTAACAGTCGACCGATTACGCCAAATAGAATTTGAGTTATTTCAGTACGTGCCTCGAAGATTCTTATACAACTATGAACGGCGTATTAACAAGCGTTAAACGAAGTCTTTCGAAATGAATGGTCGTTGACTTACAAGGAGTAAAGAGAAGAAGAAAAAGAAAAATATTATAATAAATCAAAGTAAGCTTAGATTCGCCGATCACAGTGAATCACATAATAATTACCTCATACGGGCGTTTAATGACGTTCTCTGTACAAATCATATGAAATATATAATTCAACTCTTGTTTTTTTTTCTTTTATACCGAACAGTACTAGATTGCCTATTTAATGGTATCTTAAGAACATTACATATACACACACACACATATATATATATATATATGCGTATGTGGATCTATATATGTATATATAAAAGATGATCACGAAATGCCGAAGAAATTAAACGAAACGACGGAGCTTCGCATAAGTTACGAGCTATATATCGTTTATAGATAAACGAGTAGTAAACGTTAAATTAAAAAGTGGAGAATAAAAGACCGAAATACACAATAAGCGATAACAGACGAGGAAGATCATTGACAAGTACGGAATCTGCAGCTAATAGTGCAAGACAAAGTTCATTGACGGTAAAGATAGTAAAAAGAGTAACAGAGTTCGATTAAAAAAATTTCAAATGCAAAATTCGCGACTATCGGGATACCGACGTAGGGTTAATAATATATGCGTGTATATATATAAAATAATTTAAACGTTCGAACTGTTTTCTCCTGATAATTGCGAGCTTCCTTTGAAAAATCTCTAATCGAGTAGAATAATGATAATAAGCCAGGTAGAACTCGCCTGGTATCTATCAGCTACACATTCCACTTAGAATCGTTCGTTCATAATTTGCTCTTCCACCGCTTGCAAAAATTGCACTGCTTTAAATCTCTTGCATAAAGATAGACTAGCACTGTACGTTGATTCGATCATCGCTATACTTCCTACTCTATCACTGTACACGGCAACTTCTTTTTACATAGAATATTCACTCGGCGTATGCAATTAATGTTAATTAATTTCACTGCTCCTTCGCTGAGACAATAATTATTTGCTTCTTCTTCTTCTTCGTTAAGTATGCGAAATGGTACTTAAAAAGAAAGAGAATAAAAGAGAGAAGAACGTGAAAAGAATTATAAAAAAAGAAGAACTGTTCCTTTCAAGTTGACAGACTTATTACACCCTACAGTAAACTGCGTACGCGGAGCAAATTCCAATTAGACCTTGCAACAATATTTGTATTGACTATATTAATAGTATATTATACTGAATCACCGATTCAGGGTACATATATCATTTTTACGAGCATCGTAAACTTTATCTTAATTACGTATGTATATCTAGAATTAAATTAAGATTAATCTGCAATCTTGTTTACATAGTAATGAACTATCTAATTAAGATATTCGGAATAGTACAATAAAGAACATTCATGAAATACGTCTATTCGTTTCTTCGTTCTCATCATCTTCTCCGTTACTCTCGATACAATCGAGATGCGTGGACGCATATGCACATACGTATACTCGTTCCGTGTGTATGTGCGAGCGCACGCGAGCACACGTACGTATACGTGCATGCATATTCGCCAGTTGATACTAATCACGTAAATATTATTAATATTTAATACTTTAACATAGGATATCGTGTATCTTTCCTCTCTCCGCTGGACCGAAACCCATAATTTGTATAATGTAAAATTTGAAAAACGAAAAATATACAATCATACGGATATGCTAGATCGATGCCCAATATAGAAGATTATTTTAAATGTCGCGCTTGCTCAGCAATTTTCACGTAAAATAGATATCGATACATACAACAGCCAACTGTACCTAATCTAATCTTATTACGTTTAGAGCCAGACCGAAGTACACCCTGCCGATTTCCAAAGTCGCTGAATTATGCGAAGACAGCGTGCGGCATCCGAATTCCAATCGCGTTTGTGCGATTCTAAACGCAACTTGCATCAACTGACGTCTTAAACAATTTGTTACATTCAACGAGGAAAACTCCAAGACAACTGTCACATACGAGTAGCAGATCCAAGATCGAACGACCACTAGAAGAATGATATAAATATTGACCATATTCACAATGAGACGAACAGCGTGGTTGTTTTTGTTGAACGAAGTTCGAAGGTCGATCAAGGTAGAGCATTTAACGTAGATCGATATAAATCAGAAGGGCATATTTTCTAAGCATATTACACAGTATTTACAAAATCGGTGCTTCGTCTCCGTTACTCCACTGGAAAGCCTGAAACAAAATAAAATTGAAAAAAACCTAACTAACGTTTCGAACAAATTCCTCCCAAATCGACGAGATAATAAAATTGTAACATTACAGTAAACGGAAACTTTGTAAGTAACATTAAATTATATTTGTAATTGACATGACTATATGGGGTGTGTATGTGTGAACGTACGTGTATTAATCACAGATCGTTAAATTAATAAAATTTAATAAAGTTCGTTATCTCTCGACAGTTACCAAATTCGACAAATTGACTCAATTATTAATCACAAACATAAAAAGCATAGAAACGAAAGGTAATCGTATAAAAATTGCTAACGCAATGGACTTCTCCTCAAGACTGTAATTTTCTAATTTTTCCTAATTTCCGGCCAAAAGGTATATAGATACTAATAAACCGTGGTCTCTATAGACTGGTAAATGTTTGAAACAAATACCTAGTCTCTTCATAGAGCACCAAAAGGATCAAGTTGAACGGCATTGCCCTGTGGCTGAGCAGCAGGTTGTGGATGTTGCTGCTGAAGATTAGCACCCATCATAGGGTTTGCATTAGGCATCATCATTGGGGCAGCTCCACCCGCAATCATCATACCACCACCTCCGGGAGTGGCCCCTGGCATTGCACCCATCATCGGCCTCATACCTTGCATACCTTGCATACCCATTGGCATACCTTGCATACCCTATAGACACCAGAAACGTGGAAAGTCAGATAAGCATAAGATTGTGCAAAAGAAGCTGTCACAAAAGTTACTTTAAGTAAAGTCGCAATTAATTTCATCGAATCCATTGTCTTTTATTTTTTTTATCCGAGGTCTCGTCTCGTGTACTTTACATCTAAAAATACTTAACTACTTGTGGTTTATTTTCTATAGTGAAATTAGATCAGCATCTAGATCAAAAACGTTTTCAGGATATCGCTAAGGTCTATCGAGCATTCTAATATTAAAGCATTTGTTGTACTAGGCCAAACAGAAACGAATTAGAACGGATCATTAATGTTATATTCATACAGCTTGATTAATCTCGGTAACATTCCTCGAATAGTATTATTAGAAAAGAGTTAGTGACAAAGTTTATGGTATACGTAATTGTAGAACAAGAGTAAACAAGTAATGTACAATGATGAAGAAATGCGACATTAATTTCTTTAATGCAGTGGTGTCTTTTGTGACTGAAAAGATACAACGATCGGTGCTCTCTACTGGTGGTGTCGGATCATCATTGGAGAGCCGCAAGTTTTGCACCACTGATTTCAAAGATAGCAAGTCAGGCAAGGATTTAATCTGCAACTGGGGTTTCAGAAAAACATAACTTACCAATGGTACTGTCTGTGGAGGAAAGCCCAAAGTGGTTGCTACAGGAAGTTGCGTCATTCCTTGACCCTGGAACAGCCGGTAACATGCCATATGCCATGCATGCATCACAACTAAATTTGCCAAACGGTAAAAGAACTCTGTACAAATTTATTTGTGAATATCTAAGGACTACGAACTTGGGCGTCAAAAGATCCCATAGAAACTTGATGATATACGTGTTGTGTTCTCCAGAGTCATATTTGAGATCGTTTCTTTTTTAATGGATTTGTAGATGTACTAAAGGTATAATCCGTACTAATTCTATAGTAACTAGAACGAAATGCTACTCTATTGCAAAAAAAGAAATAGTTTGCATTATGTTTTGTACATCATATCATAATTCGAATACCGTACGTTTATGCAATTGTGACTAGTGCTACCTCGACTATGAGACATACGTTGTGTGCGTAATAATTAGCAAAAATGCATTTGGTGTACATAGAACCCAGTAATCCAAAAGCTTTAACACTAACGTGAAAGCTGATCAAGGCAATGTGTAATGTATTTACATACATGACATACGTGCGGATAATAATTAAAGAGAGGATTATAACGTTAACGGGGCTTACCATTGGACGATAACCAGCGCCTGTTGTAGCTGCCATTGGCTGAGGTGTCCATCCAGCTGGACCACCGGTTTTCGCTGCATTTTTCGGAGAGTTCCACTGCATGCCCCTGAAAGAATAATTTTTTTTAGAATTCAAGCATCTGTCAGTTACTTCGAATGAACGTATGAATTTCTGACCACTTACTTAACTTGCTGTTGAGTACTTTTATTAATTGTCAAGTTCTGTGCTAAACTGGCAAGGCTACTATCTAGATCTCCAGTTAGGACTTTACCGCTGGTTGCCGCCGCGTTTGTCGGTTGTCCAGCTGCTGAAATGTCATTTCGAATCATAGTGCTACAAAATCTTTGCAAGATTATACTTTTACATGTCTAAGCAATACCTACGATATCAGCCGAAACTCATAAAAGCATAAAACAAGAACTTAAATTTGATAAACGCACGTCTTTTACGAATCGATACTTTACAAATTCCAAATATAGAAGGAATCTACTTTATCTAATATTCGCTATTTAACACAATACTGCACTTGCTCGGTGCATCGTTCATACCTTGAATCTCATTCTTAGCTTACTGTAACTTCAATAATCATTTTATATACGAAGTATTAAATACACACAATTTGTTCGTCCACTCAGCTAACGACCGTGCAATATACTTCGGTATATCTATTTATATAAATCTATATTCTAGATGATAAAATGTATGTTCTAATGATTCATAAAGACAAACCGATTAAAAGATGCATCATGATGGTAAATTAAAATTACTGTACATGATGATTACTATAGTTGCAGAAAGATGAGATATTTATAAAGTAGTATTAACATAAACAATTAAATCTGTCTTGCCTTAATGCTAATTAACGAAGCCTACCTATTCATAAAAAATTAAAGGATCTCTCGAACACTCATCCTCGTTCAATCTATTATAATCCATAATAACGAATATGCTTACCACAGAATGAGCAGATTTTGTTAAAGAACGTACGTTGTTAGAATAGATCAGAAAGCGTTCATGCAATGATGATAAAAAACAAAGGAAAAAGCAATCCCAAGGATGAAAGTCCACGAATATCACTTGCACCAGAGCGTTAATAAGAAATGTTGGATGAAACAAAAGCCATACTGAAAGCAAAACCGAAATCTGCCGTATACTCCGTATCTAATGACAAAATCCTTTTCACTAAAAGAAAATCTGTAAGAAGTCTCGCAAGAGGAACAGAGTATCTCGGATTTGCTTGCGGAAACATGCAGTTAGCGTGGTTGCGATAGATTCCCGTCACCTGACATAGGCTGCTTAGCCGGAGAACCATAGCCGGCTTGAACAGGAGGGACTTGAGATGACGGAGGAACACCGTAACCAACCATCTGGCCACCGGCCATCATTGAGTGGCCAGTGGCCGCCATATTACTTCCCATGTCAAACATGGCGAAGCCCTGTTGAACTGGTTGCTGCGATGGTTGCGGAGGTGGTTGTTGCTGCTGCTGCTGCTGTTGCTGCTGCTGTTGTTGTTGTTGTTGCGTGGGAGGAACGTGCTGAGCAAGGGGTGCCGGTCGCGACGGAGAGCCGCCCAGTGCCATGCGAATACTGTCATTTAGATCATCGAACGCACTCTTGCTCGGGGCTGCGCTGGTGGCAGTCGAAGCGGGCCCGGAAGCGGGCCCCGAGGCGGGCCCCGAGGCTGGCCTACCAGGTGACGCTCCGCTAACAGCTGGAGACAATGCACGTGGTGTACCATTGGTGGTAGTTGTCGCGGGAGGCGGTGGTCTGGGAGGCGGCGTGGCAGTGGACTTGCCAGAGGTAAGAGCAGTCGAGGGCGAGACGCCCGACGGAGCAGCTGTCTGTGCACCGCCGGCCGCGACGTCCCCGGTGCCGCTCCCGTCTGCGGGCTTGAGCATTGCTGAGTCGCCCCCAAAGAGATCTGCCTGACCGCCGGCACTGAAGAGGTCTCCGCCGCTTTGTGATTGTGATGATGCTGCCGCCGCTGCTGCTGATGCTGCCGTTGATGCACCTACTGATGCACCTACTGACTGGGCTTGGGCTTCGTTACTACCACCGACAGTAACGGCACCCTGATCGAACAGCCCTAGAGCAGCGGCCGTATTATTGCTAGATTGGGAAGCGGCGGCGGCGGCGGCGGCGGCGGCGGCGGCGGATGGTTGTAGTGGTGGTGGTGGTGGGAAGTCGGACATGAAGGGATTGGGGACGGATCCGGCTGTTCCTGGGGCACCAGCTTGCGCAGAAAGTTATTAATGTGCGTCGATTAGCCTTTACGTTCTACCCAGATTTCCAATCTTCGGAACAATCCTTGCGACAGACAGATGCGCTAGTATTCAAGTCGTGAATATGTAGGTATTTCCCAGCAATTAGGACAATTCTTGAACGATCGATATCGGTAATGATTGCGATGATTGCTCGATGAGTCTTCGGCGTAAAGCTCATGCATCGTGAAGCAAACCATTGGAAAGTTTAACACGCTTCTTGCGGTTAGTAATGAGTCATTTGAATGGTGGTAATGATGAAAGTATGATTCTTAAATACTTGCGCATCGGTACCTCGGTGGCTCGCTGTTAGTGTATAGCACATCTACTGATTATTTTAAGTCTTGTTACAAACATACCATTTTCTGCGTGTGTATGTGTGTGACTATATATGTTGTGTGTGTATATATATATATATATATATATATATATATATATATATATGTATGTATGTATAGTAACTACACAACTACTCTTTTACTGGTTGCAAATGCATCCAACAGTCTACGAAAATACACAACGTTCGCTAATTTAAGAAAAGTTCAGCCTCATCCAATCCTTGATATTGCAAATATCTATCTTTTATACTCTCAGTCTTTCAAGTTTTATTTTGAAAAATGCACCTTACAGTTCAATTCGCGTACTATCCTATAGATTAAGTATCGTCATCATCGCAGTGTTTTATATGTGCATAGATTGTAAAAATTTTAAGTATAAGTCTATTTTTTAAATAACGTAACGTTGAAAGTAATCGTACACACCAGGCAAAAAGTATTCTGTGCCAAAGAAACGATAGTTATGATACAAGAGAAGAGAAATGTTTAAATATAAAGTATGATAATGAGATCGAACTATTAACTAGATTAAATAAGAATTAAATACTTACTGGACTGCTGATCCTGACTTCCAAAAACAGAGGAAAAGCTATTATCTGTAACAAAGTTATTATTTGCTGGTGTCGCTGCAAAACCTAAAAACCAAAAAGCAAAGGAAACTATAAACCATAGAAAAATGGAAGCTAACATACTAGAAAAAGAAAAGGTATAATTGCGAACGTAAAAATAAGCGAATAACGCATTTACCATTACCGTTGGTCATCCACATATTATTTTGTACTTGTGCAGGCTGTGCAGGAGGAGCTTGTTGTTGCGGCGCCCCGAACATATCCGCGAAAGGATTTCCTGCCAGCTGTAGCAAATCGTCAGATGCCTTCTGAGACTAAAATATTATAAAACAGGAAGCTTATTATTAAATGTCAACCAGAAGAATGCTAATCTTTTTTTTCAGAAACTTTTCCAAATGTGTTAATATATTCATGAAAGAATTCCAAATTTTATATACTAAGTCCATTAACAACATGTCAGTGATCCATGAAAAATAAATGGGCTCACACATCTCGCCATGCTGCAACGATTAATAACGATAAAACATATGCAAGGTTAGCTAAAAATATCCTGTAAAAACGTCAGTAAATATGACTATAATTACACAGGAACGAGGATTGATACAACCGACGGCTTAAACGGGTCTTAAGTGAGATATCCAGGTTTTAAACTATGTCTACGATTCCTAGTTGCATCTGCCATCATGATTTGCTCTTAGCAAATAAATCTAAGATATTATTATTTGAAGATACAAATTGGTACATTGTATTACATAAAATATTCCCAATTACCTGACTATCTGTTGCCGGTGCAGCACTGAATAAATCAACTATTGGCTGATTAGCATTGTTGGTCGGAGAGCTCAGGAAAGGATTTGTACTTGGACCACCCGAAGGCGACTGCACCTTTGCCTAGAAAATGCAATGAAATTTTAACGTTACGTTAATTGTACTCATAAAAATATTGCTGAAAGTACCTTGTACTGATTCATGGCAGCTTCTTCTTCCGCGAGAGCTTGTTGCCTCAAGGCTTCGTCGATATGTCCATTTCCAGTGTGGTCGAGCCGAGCATTACTAGCTGCCGTTCCAAATGCGGTACTGGTGGAAGACAGGGCGGACACTCCCGACTTTATATTCGTTCTATTGCTGCTTGGACAATGATGGGGTTGTGGATGTGTGTAATTGGGAAAGCAGAGGACCCGGATAGAGGAGGAAAGTTTGTTTTAGCATAAATAAATGTGATGAAAGGAGTAAAGGAGAGAGTTGATAATTGAAAATAAAGGAGAAGACAAACAAAAAACAAAGAAGTAGTGTAGTACGTATAAATGCGACAGTGCCTAAAAATTAAGTATAGTGTGCACTCATACTCTTACACGGCTTTGACAATTTACACATGCATTTATTTAATTGTTCTTCTCTAGAAGAAAGTCGAATATAAACGAGAGATCCTGTTTTACTAAGAAACGATTTAATAATAAGCTACGTATTATGCATCGTATAAGCGTGTACATCACGAACGCATCCATAATACGCTACACACGACAATATTTACATCACCAAGCATACATAAGTTTAGATAAATACATGTGCTGTATAATATTTTTATTTTTTTTTCTCTTACTCAATCAGTCTATTAAAGAGGCATTTTATATGAATAAAATTATTATTTTTTTATTGGGTAGTTTTCACAAATGCTGTATGAAGGCATGAATTATATCCATTTGTCAATAGAATCTAATTGTAATGACAATGATAGGCAAGCAATGCTTTTAAAGATTAAATAGCCACTATATTATTATGCTATTATGCATAAATATTATTATTTTAAGATTATTACTATATACTGCTTCATTTTGTACTTGGAAGGTATAAGATAAAGAAATTTGCTCAATTATCTTTGTGCATAATTGCTGAGATACAATCTAAAGAATATATGAAAGAATGAATATCCAATGATACTTTAGTTTGTGTTTGCCATTTGAAAAATTACAAATTACATTAAGGCTCTGGCCAGTCAAATCATTGTTACATTCATTGTATCTTCTTCAGCACATATATCATCCCTGACGCGAGATGTTCACATTATTACATAAAAAGCAAAAGAAAATAAAAAGCTGTAAATAATATTTCATATTTGCATAGACTATAAAAATTTGGTTTTATCGTTCGATTTTAATATGCAAATAATGTACAAATTGTGAAAAATGAAAATTCTAAAAAAGATCAAATTTATAAATTATCCAACTTTTTGAGCCATTATCGATTACAAAATCTTGAAAAATATCCGATTCGATGAAGGTGGAACCATTATTCAAAATAAAATTTGCACAGTAAAGAAGATATATTTCTTTGGGGATAGTGGCTCCAAAAGTTAAATCATGTTTCTATTACCTCAAAACTAAAAAGCATGTAAGCAAAATTACAAGTCCTTTTTTTATAGATAAGTATTAAATAAGAACGAGCTGTAACATATCCAATTTATCTACAAAAAAATCAATAATAGTTGCAAAGGTTCATGTTGAGAAAAAAAGGAGTAGATGTTTGTAATTAAGTTGTTTTGTAGGATTTAGTTGTGATATGACTGATGGTGAACAGCCATTCGCAATTGCCAAATGACTGGACCAAAGCCGTAAAGTAATGACCAATGACAGGAAATAATGATTTTGATTTTTTGGGCAATAATTTTATGTTAAACAATTTTCCTATATAATTTTCATAATTTCTAGAAAATTTTAAATATTTATAAATTGGTAATGAGAATAGTTCATTATGCATTATGCATAAAATAACAATTATTGCAAGCTAATTAAAATGTAGAAAGATCTTCTTGTATAATTTTTTCATAAAAAGTATATACTATTAGCAAAAGAAATATTTCTTTTATATCTTCTTCCTTTTACCTTCTGCATTTTTTAATGTAAATAGATAAAAATACAAAGAAAGCTGACATACCTTGCAGATTGCGTTGGTGTATTTGCAGCAGAGCCCTTTTTCCCTTCTAACGATGCAAGATGCTGTTCTAATGCATCTAACAAGCTACTTGGTGCCTACAAAAGTACTTTTCAATTGTATTCAAATATTTATAGGATAAACGAAGAAATCGGATCGACATAAGAAAAAGTATAATAACGTCGCGAATTTTGAACCTCACCTTTGTTAAATCTGGTATGTCGCCTTTATCGATACCAACGTCCTATCGAAACAAAAATTTTATTTAATTCAACAGACATCACAAATGTAAAGTAAATTCATATTAACTGAAAACACGAATAAATTACCTCTGCTACTTTTAGAAAGTCACCAACCCTGTCCATTCTTATAAGAAACTTTTTGTACAACTCTAAGGCATCACGACATTGTTTCTTGTTCATGTCAAAATATTTTTCTGTAATAGAACAATAGATTTATTTTAATCTATATTCAAAGCGTTCTTGCACAAATTCATAAAGACGACGACAATAATACCTAAGAGATTAATGATGCCGTCGTTGTAACAGGCAAACAACCGTATAAGGTCTCGGAAGAGAAGCATAAATGCCATGTTTATAACACCATTTGTAAGGTCATTCGCCGTGCAATCAAATTCCAGAAGAGCATCTAGTTGCGACTGTAGCACAGGCAAGGTTTTCAGCAATTTTTCTGCATTCATGGTACGTAATGTGCCATCTTCTTTTCTAGAAAAAGAAAGAAGAATACAATTTGGTAAGAAGAAAGATTTATTCGATATTACACTCAAATGCATTATAGACAATTCTCTTCCTTACCCTCTCTTTACTTTGCAGAAGTCGAATGCCACCGTCCTGTATGAAAGAGCTTTCTCGTTCAAGTATTTGGCATACCGTCTGATAAACGGTGACATGTCATAGCCTAGGAAATGATAAACACATTACATCTATATCATTATGTTCCCATTCGCAA
Source organism: Odynerus spinipes (assembly GCA_032403825.1). Classification (NCBI taxonomy): domain Eukaryota; kingdom Metazoa; phylum Arthropoda; class Insecta; order Hymenoptera; family Vespidae; genus Odynerus; species Odynerus spinipes. The sequence continues at coordinate 2,243,643 of JAIFRP010000030.1, forward strand.
GAATAAAATTATTATTCAACAATATACAAAATATCTTGGCCTTGACAATTGACTGTTGGTAACACATAATCTTGAATAAAAATACACGCGAGTCAATGGAAACGTTATTTGTTTAACGAAGAAGACGTAAGTATAGGAAGTCGACTCACCCACGCGTGCTCCTGCTGTTCCCGAACAGAGATAAAATTAATCCAAGTTAGTAAATCATAGAGACAGATGCCAGACACATGGAAAAGAGAAAGATTGATTTTGCCCATATAGATCAGTGTAGTTGCTCGGTGCTAGGAAGTTAGTTAGAAAGTGTTATTATAAACAATACGGGACAGGAAGCGGTAAAATGACGAACGTTATAAATAGCAAACGTTTTGCCTGTGCTCTCGTGCGGTCATTAAGAAATTTACACCGACCCGTTTTCAGCCGTGTTAGAAGTGAAGAGGAATTGCGCGTAAACTTATTAAAGCAACGAACAACTGCATGCACCCATCCTGCGTTGTATGTACCTCATGCACGCTCCGACACGCAACACATATTTCTTTCTTTCATAAGATAAGTACAATATCCTTCGTTGCCAAATAAATAAACGAAACGATAAGTTAGAACGAGTTCCGCTTTACTTCCGAAAGTTACGATATCACTATGCTTTTAAACAGTTACTCAAAATAGAAATGTTTGATATCGCTTAATCAGCCGACTCTTTTAGAGCGAATTTTAAATGTACGGCCGGGAAAATGTATAGTAAGTAATTTAAAGTAAATATTTACTTCGGTTTTAAAAATGTTTAAAAAATGTAACATTTAGATGTAACGACAAGATTCTTACTCATTCTCACACCACAAAATACATTGATGTGTTACCGGTCGATTAAGTAATGCAATTACAAAAAGAAAGCAATAAAGCGAATGGTTTTTCACGGAACTCGCAAAATACATTCTGCAACTGTCATCGTAAGAGTAAACGGATGCAACGATTGCAAGAGAAAGGTACTTGCGAAATATAAACAATCGTATTTGCAATGTTACAAAAGCCGATACTTCATAAATCTTATTCCGAAAGAATTAATGTCGGCGTCGGAACACGGTACAAGAAAGAAGGGTCCAAAGTGGGAAAAACGTTAGAAGAATGGTAATCCACGTGTCCCTCGTAGACTCACCTTGCACTCCGCTCTTATCGAGGAAGTTGCTGAGCTGAAACGTACTGTTGCTCGATGCCAGGTATTGTGTAAACCTCTGAAAGAAAAAGCATACGATGAATTAGAATAAAAATTTATTCGATTATTCGAGCTCGATGTAACACGGTTTACATGAAATTTTATAGACGAGAGGATACTCACCTCGTTGCCATAACAGAGCATATGATGTACCGTAATGAGAGCTTTGAAAACGACCGTCCAATTTGTGTTTTGCGATCGCTCTATCAAAAGATTAGCGAGTTGTGGTATCGAAACGTTCGGTTCGTTCGTACAATGAATAAGATCTGAAACATAAAAGAAAAACCCATGAGTTTCTGCCTCGCTGAGAATTCCTAGAGAGTGAAATTCTATAAAAAGAGTAATATCATGGCCGATATGGCGCAAGAAGACACATCAGACGATGTCAATGTCAATTTGGCCGCGATCAATCCGCAGCGATCATTCCTGTTCGAAAAACTGAAAATCCATACGTCAATCTGGTCGATTGGCAGAAGTAATCTGATCAAGTATGATCCCGAATGAGGAGGTCAAGGACCGTGAACCGGTGCAATGTCTCCCTGACGCGGATGACGATCAATGATCTACATCCCTGCTCCTAAAGAGGCATTAAATGCTCGAAAGAGTGAGGAGAGAGAGAGAGAGAGAGAGAGACTTCCCCCTTTTTTGCTGTCACACGATTGCCTTTTAAACGAATAAAATGATCGATCTTCGAACTTCGTTGAAGTATCGTCATTGAAGATCGTCAACTTTTTGACGTCTTCGTCGATAAAATAGGATCAAAAGCTATTACATAGATAATATCGATGAGTGTGCAATAATACTTTCTAGAGATTGAACGGTCGGACGTGTTAGGCAATGAGTTTCCAAGTGACACGGAAAGCGTGCATAAAATTTGATATACTACTCGTAACGGGTGAAAGAAGTGGAGTAGGACAATGACAGGCACGGTCACCGTCTTTAAGTATTGATCGTACCGACGAAGCCAAGCTGCTTCTTGGCGTGTGCATACCTGCTACTATATGTGTATGTATGTATTTGTGTGTATGTATGTACGCAGATAAAATCGTTATCATTTCGTGAAATAGGCGAGAAAGGTAATCTTCAATGAATGATTCATAAAAATGCGTTTAAGAATAAAAATTGTTTTCTTTCCTCTGACGATGCGTCAGTTACAACGTATATATGTATGTACGTGTACCAGTGTTGGACATAATTTTACTTGGATGACGAATAACGAATAAGAATAACGGATAACAATAAAGAATAGAACTTTAATCGAATAAAAATTTATCCGAATAACATAAGGGACGAATAATTTTTATTCGGATAAAATATTCGACTAAAAGGAATTTCGAATTGTTATCTGAGCTAAATATTTATTTTATTCGTTTATACGAATTTAATGAATGTAACTAGTAATGAATGTCTCCAACAACACTCTCCGATAAACATGGTCCAGTTACTGAACATTATACAGCACATAAAGTTCAAAGAAGAGATTTCTAACAAGGAAGGTTAGGGAACCCGGAAATTCAAAAAATGATGAAACTTTGCATACAAGTAGAGCATGTCATTCGTGATACAACCCTATTTTTCTTTGGTGCCAT
>JAIFRP010000030.1:2252554-2286173 GCA_032403825.1 Odynerus spinipes
TACAACGGAATCACCAACGAACGAAGAAGCGTTATCGAAGCTTCCAACTCGTATCGAAGCGTTAACGGGCGGAGCAGATTCTATCGTGGAAAATAAATGGGCTTATTTTCACCCACCACTCGGGAGCGAATAGGATTCCGATCGCGATGAGATGCTAATAAATACTTTTAGCTGCTGGTCGACTGCGAATCGATCGTACCATCTCGGCCTTTCCTATACGGTAGAGCCTCCTGCATCTGAATACCTTAATATCCGAACGTCCTGTTACTCGAGCAACGTTTCTTAGCGATGTATAGATACAATGTATATATGCTTGCACTTGAAATAGGACTTCGACGATTTGAGATACAAAAAGAATGTAATTCTACACAGTTACTTATATTACAAAAAACACTTATGTGATGTAGCAGCCAAACAGATTGTGGGATTTAAAAATACTGACTATCACGCAAATGAGTTAAAAACAATTCCAGAAGCATTCGATTATTCGGATTTTCCCGCCTATGTATCCGATTTCATAGGGTTTACGCGGTACGTTTCGGTTCGCATTGTCGTCTGAAGGTAAACCAGAGCCAAGAGAGAGACTCGATTGTCAAATATTTCAGTAAAGCGGTTCAATTTGAAGTGTAAAATAATTCGTGTGTGAAAATTAAAAACGAGTGGGGGATTCCTCGTGAAAAAAAGTTCCCCGCTTGTTTTACGAAAGTACATTCAATGGCCGACGCCGACGCCGACGCCAAATATGATCTAAATTTATGAGCCTTACGACGAGACGGTTTCCTCGACTTTCCGGGAAATCGACTCATAACACGTGAGAGATCGCGGAAGGATACGCACGAGAGAACGCGTAAACCATATAAGAAGTTGACTATCTACTAGCACTTTATATTTATGAACTTAAACAAATAGTCTATCTCTCCAATTTACTCATTGACTTTACACTGGGTATCAGTTTATCGCATAATATCAAATAATTTGTTGATCTTCCCAGAAGACAAGCTCCGTCACTTTTTATATTTATCTTCCTTTCTTTTTTATATTGTAACATTTTAATTACGAAATGTGCTAACGATAAATTATAAAAAACAACCCTGCTCCTACACGTATGACCTTTGATTCTACAGCGATCTTAATAATAAATATAATTCGTGTTGTGTCTTCTTATAGTAAAATCAAAACAGTTCCTGATCACAAACAGTACTGATACATAGCTATATTTATGTATGAGGAATATATAAATTATATACGAATACAGTGATACAAGATAAATTTAATATAACATTGGCACGCAGGATCATAAGGCAAGATCGTTATCTTACTTGCTTATCACATTCGCGATATTTATCAAAACTGTATACAATTTAATTATACATATCAATCGATGCGAATCCTTCATATATATGTGCAAAATAATTAGGAGAAATCTACTAAAAAGTCAGAATAGTTTTAACGGTGAAAGTGATCAACTTATTACCAAGATTTTTCTCCTTCCATTTAATACACTTTTACCACTTCTCTTTTGCTTCTATAAAAGTTCTCATTATGTTACATAAAAGTAGTAGATAACTGATTCGATATAACATAATGACCCACATTACCATGGATCTATGATCATCGCAGGAACGTCGGTGATTCATTCTTGTTAGCCTCCAGCAATTTCGAAGAAAAAGTTTTAAAGCGTATACCTTTGTGGCTGCAAAGACATCCCACATACATTTGCATTGAAGTCTAAATATTGAAAACCATACTTCTCGTTAATATTCTTTAAAGCCAGTTTCAGTAAGAACAATGTGAATATTCACATAAATGGAACCAATGTTCCCTAGTATGCATATTAGCTTCATTCTCAGCTAATTGTCAAATCAATAGTTTTCTAATTACCCTGTCTAGAGTTTCCCCAAAGTTTGAACTTCATGTTAAAGATCATGTTCCCTGAAACGTATGGTAGTTTGGGCGAAGTCAAGCACGAGACAAAATCAATGTCCCGTGAGTAAAATCAATAAATCATGTAACGTGTCGATAGGACGGTCGACATTGACGTAATAACGTACAGATTACAAATCCTGTTATCCTGTTCATCCTACAACGCTTGTATCGAGCATTTTCGAAATGGCGAAACGTGAAGAAAATTTAGTCGTATCGCACATTCTCAAAATCAAATGACCTCACCGCGACGTGCGGCGCATCGACGTGAGCGCGAACATTCGCCCTCGCCCTCTCTCTCTCTCTTACTAACTCACACTCCACCTTTCTCGCTCGTTCTCTCTCTCTCTCTCTCTCTCTCTCTCTCTCTCTCTCTCTCTCTCTTTCTCCTCCTTTTCCTGGCTCGTAACTGGTCTCACTGCATTCTCGCCTTCAACATACTCTCTTCGCGTAAAGCGACAAAAAGTTGAAAAACAAAGGGCGTAAAAGTATTGCTCATCTTCTATTGATATTAGAGTCAAAGGGTCGTGAGAAGATGTTCGAATCGAGCCGAATCGATCGTGTGTTGCGTCGCTCGAGTCGAGTAGAGTCGAATCGAGTCGAAATACTCGACAATGAGGCAAGGAAAAAAGACAAAGCACATTATATAGAAAGGAATAGAAATGAAAGAAAAGGAGAAAGAGATAGAAAGAGAGAGAGAAGAGAAAGGAAGAGTGGATAAAATGGAATTTAGAAGGACAACTTACAATCGAGATGCTTCTTCTTCGGACCTATCATTTCCTCGGTGGTTGCCTTGCATACAGACTTGGCGAGCCCTTGCCCAGCGATGCTGTGTCTGGCAGCTAGTAGTCTGTCGTTTATCGTTTGTCCCGCCATACTGCCGTCCTTCTTCTTCCTGTCACTTTCCTTCCCCTACGTCGACAACTCTTCAAAACCGAACGTATTTGTCAGCAAGTGTTCCTCGTTTCGTTCGGCCACTCTCTCAAACAGCATGTACCACTCGGCGCACGACCACTACCGAGGTGTCCATATGTATGTCGTGTACGTGTGTATGTATGTGTGGTTTAGGTGAATATACGTATGGTTAGAATGCGTGTACGTGGATTCGAAAGAAAACGAAAGGGGGAAGGGAGAGAGAAAGGGAGGAAGTGAGAAAAGAGAGACGACACGATCACGCGAGAAAGAATTCGACAAGATAAAAGATACAGAAAAAGAAAATGAAAGACCCGAATTGGCAGCACGTATGTAACTCCCCGCACACGAGAGAACGTTAAACGTTGATTAACTCTGTCCCTCCGACGATGGATGTACTTTCGTCTCTCCTCACCCAAATTCTCTCTTTCTACTCCGTTCCTCGCGTATATCACCTACCGGAGCCGTACGAGCTCACGCTCGCGTTTAACACACGCTCGCCAGGCTAATACGGCTCAGCTCTGAACGCGACAAGGAGAACGAAGAAAACGATAGCCACGACGACGACAGCTCGGCTTCGCACCGGCGACGAAAGGCTCTCGCGATTTGCTTTAAGATGGCGACCTCGCTAGCCTCCCCCCACCATTCGCACCTCCCTCGCGTGAGCCAATCGCCTGCGAGTCCCGATCGACGCTCCCTCTTCGACCATCGACCGTCGATCGTCTTACCGTCCACTGACGTTGTCGTGAAGTCACGTGATCGCTCGTACACCTGACGCACCTTCAACGATCAGACGGCGCGAAAATTATGAAATTTATGTTTCCTTTGAAGGATAAAATATATGTGGACACTTAAAATTATTGTGTATAAATTATGAATTATTATTTATTTCTTTTATGTTTCTAACCGTGTCACTTATATATCTCCTTAGTAGTTTTGTAACAAAACAAAATTAATTAAATGCATTTATTGTGTTCGTTTCTTCTTGGAAAATGTTACACGTATAAAAATACAAATTAATCTTGAAAGAAATTATAGCGGATGACCACTTTATGTCTCTTTCATCTTCTATTTTTTATTAGCAAATTTTTAAACATTTCCTTCCATTTATCTTTGACAAATACTGTGTTATGCTACAAACAGTCAAATTAAATATAAAGTATTAGATAAAGTATCAAGTATGTGTAGTAATGTATAAAGTATTCTAACCTGTAATATATGCACCCCTCGTTGCGTGAGAACAATGAGTTCTTTCATACCATCATTGGTTATGTCCATATAAGATATGGAATGCACAGGAGCATCAAATAATTTTCGTACAGATAATTCCCATGTATCGCCTGACAAAGCAAAAATTAAAACTTCTTGTCCATATGTACCTAACAGTATTTCATTTTGACCATCCATATTTATGTCCGCTACACATGTACATAATATACAATCTGATATATCACTACCGCTTAATATCATATCTTTTTCCATTCCATAATGCAAAATATCCCTAACATAAAGAACAGGTATTACATTATGTTTCTTTTTATAAAATGACTAACCTACATTACAATATTACAACATTGCTTACATAAAAACAATAGCATTGCTTGTACTACCAATAAGAATGTTCAATATTGGATCTTCATCTTTGAATGATTCTTTAGCTATTGAACACAATTTCAGTTAATTATTTCCAATGAGACAATTATTTCTAGTCCTATTTATTATTTGATTAGATATAAAATATGCCTATATTTACATTCATACTTCAATGATGGCGGTGGAGTTATATTATTTCTATGAGGAAATATACGTATACTTGAAATTGGTTTGTCGTATCTCAATGACCAGGTTCTGACAGTTTGTATTTCTAAAACATCTACCAAAGCTACTTTGACTAAACCACACTCACATCCAATCGCAGTGAGTCTCCTGAGAGGACATTAAAGATGCATATGATTTCAGCATTTTGTTCAATGATTTAGGATAATTATTATATAAATTACCATTTGTAATTATCAAAATAATAAACGCTTATCCATAAGCAAATAGCTTGAATATTGTGTAATTCTGGAAAATATTTTTCAATTGGTGGTTCAATATATCCATGGCTTAATTTATCTTCCATGATCATGTGAATTTTACAATCACTCCCAGAGATTAACCATATCACCTATAAAAAAATATATATAAAATTAGTAGAGCCAATTTATTTCTATGATCATTTAGAAAATACATAAAGTATAAAAACCTCATTGCCAGAATCCTGATGTGGTAATATTGTATGATACAAATGATATGGAGTATATGATAATTCCACCATAAGGCAATTTTGTGCTATAGTTTCAATTGTACTATTTTCATCTGCTTCTCCATCCACAGTACCTTCAGAATATATATTCAGGTATCTTTCAATTGATGTATTGGTGCTTGTTTTAATAATTGTTATTCCTATGACAAATCCATCGCCCATGTCCATTTTGTTATAAGCATCGATTGCAATAATTTCAGCACCATCTAACACAAATGGCAAAAGATTTTTATATAAGCATAGCATTTTCATTAAATTCTATTATGTATTATGCATAAAATCACAAACTAGGAATGTACGTGAAGAGTAATTCCTTGACTACTGGCCTCAAATTCCATTTTGGCGTAATATGATACTCGCATGAGTATATCTTTCTTTTCAAAGATGCCACTAAAACTTTATTAACCCCACTAAGTGAACATAATTGTGTCATCGAATAAATGTTACTCTGTGAAGCCAAGGGAAACCAATGTGCATCAATTAAATTACTCATGGTTAAATTACAAATGTCGCAAAAATAATTTTGTAATTGTCACTTTTAAATAATCATATAAACAAAGTTTGTGTCCTCAACTTTTGGAATGTTTTAAAACCGATAACTGCTCACGATAGTTAACATCGAACGTCTTGGAAGACCCCGCGTGTACGAAACTGAATTATCGACAGGGAAGAGTTTACTTTGTATTGACGAATAACCTCTAAACCTTTGTACCTACAGTACAAAATATCTACTGATGATCTAAACGTGCGTATTTGATGCAAGAACGATAAACACATGAATGTTTTGATTTGAGCGTATTTAAATAGTTGGAAAAATGGAGACATTCTTAAAAATTGATTGGTAAATATAATTTGAAAATCCTGAGAAAAGGACACTAATATTTTTAATAAATTAATTATATTTAAAATTGTTTATTATTTATATAGGATAAGTCCTATTTTATAATTATAATTATACAATTGTATTGTTTTTATTGTGTTGTATGATAAATAAATTGTATTTTAGGAATCCATCCTTGAATGACATTTTGGATGATGTATTTATTAATGAAGAAAGGTTAGTGCGAGAAAGTGCGATGTATAGATTATTGCATGGACATTTTTTAAACCCATTTGATAGTATGGAAGAAGATTATAGAGCAATTAACATAGATATGATAATGGATGATCAAGATAGTATAGAAGCAAATGAAACATCGTCAATGGAAAACAAATATACTAGTGATATCCCACAGCAAGAATCAAAAGACAAGAATATTTACATACCAGGCATAATGAAACCACCTTATAGATTTCCTCGGATGTCTAATTTAAGTAAAGAAGAACATGCTATATGTTTACGGATATTATTAAAGTTCTCTGGTTCTGAGAAGCCAGATTTAACTAACGAAGATAGAGACGATTTGCAAACCTATATGGTAAGTTAAAAAAAAAATGATACAGTATTAGTATATGTTTTTTTTAAATGTTACTAATGTTCAAGAAATAATTTTACAATTTAGAGGCTTAAAGAAACCATAAGTATAGAACAAGATCATTATTCAAAATTTGTTAAAGAGAAATGGGATGGGACAAGATTGCAGGTTTATTGTGAAGATTATATAAATTTAAAATGGAGACATAAATTACAAAATATTCTTAAATTACCAAGATACTATGTGGAATGTACAAACATCCCTTTTATTTCAAATAAAGAAATCACAGTACAATATATAACTACCTGCTTAAAAAAGGTAAGAAATTACAACATAAAAGTATGTGTATAATTCTTGTTTTAATGTTATAAAAATAAGACATCCTGAAAATTTTATTTTTTTAGGGATATGCACCAATGATAAAATTACCAACTTTGATAAAACCTTATATGTTACACATCAACTCTACAGAGTTGGAAGAGAGATTTCCAATACCAAATGAATACAGTGATCAATCATCCAGAGTACATTTCAAATTACCTGTAAGCAAAGACCCAACTTGTGAATCTTTGGCTGAAGCTAATGAAGTAGATTTGGTTATTTCATCAAGTGGTCTGAACTGTTTAGCAAATAATATTGGCCCAACTTATACAAAAACATGGATTTTACCTGTAACAGTAAAATCTTATAATGGAAAAAATATTATATACATTGACAAGCCAACACCGCCTGCAGAGAGCACTGTACCAGAAAAAAATACTTGGATTTACAAATACATCTTGAGACATGCTATGATTCAAAGAACATCGTTAACTCCAAGAAGGTAACATTGCATTTTGTAATCTTTTTTATATTATCATAATTTTTAATTGTATATGATTTATTAAATATATATAAAATAATGTACTTTTTGATATAGTAACTCATGTAAAGTAAAAGTTTACGATGAAAATTTATTTGGAAATATTAATTCTGAAGATTATGTGCAATTAGAGGATGACAATAAGAATGAATCAGGAACTTCAAATAACACAAAAATTGAACAAAATAAAGATAAACATGTAGCTGAAATAAGTACATTAAGTGAAAATGAAAGTGAAGATGAACATATGCTCGAAGAAGAAGTGTGTAAGTATAAAAAGAAAAGTATTGATAAGTACTTTAAATCTACATTTTTGAAATTAGAGAAGATGTAAGTACTGAACCTTTTGTTAGGTGATCCACAACAGCAATTTGGTAAAGATAATAATACATCAGAAAGAGTAGGGAATGACATAAAAACATTCCCTGGAAGCAATGTATCATATAAACTTTTCAGAATTGGACCATCCTCCACAGATCAAAATGAGTTAATGAAAAATATAATCAAAGATTATAAAATATTAGTACGTACAAAAGAAGATGGTTATGAGGTTTGTACAAAAATATTTACTATTAATAGATTAAATTACATGGACAGCTACATAGCTTTAAAAACAATTTACAGAAATTAACAAAGAAAACGCAGCAAAAGTTGGTTTTAGCACCAAAATTGGAACATCAACTTGCACTTGGAGCAGAAGCTGTAACATTAGATGAAGCATTAAAACAATGGATATCTTTATTGTTCCGACCAGGCGCGTGTCTCGCAAGAGTAAGAATAGCAGCACAGACATCGGAAGTAATACAAATAGAAAAACGTACTACCGTGTCAATTAATAATGAAATCAAACGACTTTACAATGTGAAAGTAGAAAATTCATTAGTAGTGTTACATAATGTTATACAAACTTTATCAAATGTTACTCCTGGTCATTATATCATAAAACATACCGCTCGAAATGGAGCCTTTTGTACTGTTTATAAAGAAACAGATTCTATAGGGTATATATTATATTTTATTATGTTAAATAGATTTTGGAGTCTGTGTTATACATATTTATAATTTTCAGGAAAAATGTCTTGGATTTGCATACAATTTGTGGAGATGATCAATTTCATACAATACCTAATCCACCTTGGCCAGTATTGGATAAAGTAGTCATAACACCAATGCTTAAATGTTTTCAAAGAATGCCACTCATGTTTTATCCACCAAAAGTATCCAATAAACGAAAGTTTAAAAAGAAAGCTAAACCTGGTACAAGTTAAAATGGCTGAGAAATAATTGAACATGTATGTATATATATAGATAAATTTATTCATGAAAATATTACAAGAAAAATTTTATGTTTTTACATCATTGTTGATCTGATAGTAGGAGGAATGAGTACATATATAGATGTAAATAAAAATATAAGAGAGTTTTAGTAATAGTTTTATACCCATAAAATTTATAATTTAAGAAACGTGAAATACTTCAACTGTATACATTAAATACAACAAGTATTATTCTTATGTGTTAGTTAACAATTTTAATATATGCTCAAAAATAAACTCTGTAGTAATATATATATATATAGGCACATATACATATCTAGATTTATATATAGTGATAAAAATATATAAAATGTTATAAAAGATAAATTTGAAATATAAAAAGTATTAATGTTTTTGTAATTAAGCTTTTAAACTACAAAAATTACATGGAACTTTAGCCTAGTGCACAATTGCTTTCACAATAATGAAAATAAAGTTTTAAAAAAGCAGAGATTCCAAAATAGTACTTTAGTTTGTATATCTAATAGTATTCAACACACTGACACTATTAAACATTATAAATACTTGCTTGCGCTGGTTATATTCTTTATACATGTGATCTTATTAATCAGAACTAAGTAGAAACTAATGACAGAAGAGCTTTTTTGTAGTCTCCAGATGTATCATCCTGAAAAGTATTAAATCTTATAAATATAATAGTTATGGTTTTAAGGCTATTAAAATAGTGAAATAAACAATAATAGCACATACAGCAATCCAGCTTTCCAAACTTTTGTTATAACGTTCTTCAAATGCCTTTTTGATATCTCCCAAATCTATTTCACTTCTTGATACAATTATGCGAATCAAAGTTTTGTCTTTTGTTCCAATTCCATGCATGCTGTCATATAGACGTTCAGCAAAGAAACCCACTTTTGATTTTACACATTTCACTGTAAAAAAAAATGGTAGTTAAAAAAAGTGAAGGAAGAAAATTATATGTACATATATGCAAAAACATCTAAACCATTAGCTGTCATACTAACCTATCCCCAAGAGACCTTTCTCAATACTTCCAGAGAACTCTTTTTTAATAGCAACTTCTATGTCATGTCCAGCTACTTTTTCATATTCAAGGAAGGTTTGTCTCAATTGTTGATAACTTCGTGTAACTAATATAGCATTAAATTGAGATTCATCTGTACCCCATTGCTTTTCACCTATAAGAAAATTAAAGGTACACTTATAGATGCCGTATAATATATCATGTAAGTTAAATAAAATTTTATTCGTACCAGCATCAAAAAGAGCTTGGGCATCAGCAGCTGCTTGAGCATGATCTATTCCTTGATTTTCATCTCTATTAGCTTGAACAAGAGATACCAATAATCTTTTGAAGTGGCCTGAAGTATCTCCCTTTAAATCACTTTCCAAAGTTTTACCATATACTACAAACATATTTGAATATAAAATATAGATAAATATAATTGTAAAAAATGCATCTAAATGAAACACTTACAGTTCTCATAAAATGCAGCAATTGTTCGAATACCATAATTGCTAAGTGTACAAAGAATTTCTACGATTGCTTCTTCATCAGTTCCCAATCCACTTACTGCATTATGCAATTCTTTAGCGTAATAATGCGGTAGAGGTGTCATAAGAGCAATTATTACATCTTCTAGTTTTCCTGTAAGCTCACTTTTAAGGTCACTTATTAGGTCTTTTCCATACAAAGTTTTATAAGCTTCTGCAATTTCTAAACGTTGAACAATTCCTCTCCTTGTAAGCACATCAATAATAGTTTTTTCATCTGTTCCAAAGCCTTTCATAGCTTTTCTAAGTAAGGCTGCATCGGCATTAGCATCAAATGGATCTGCAGGATACACAGTTGGTGTGCACTAAAATGAATTATTTAACGAATCATTAACAAAACAGAAATCTTATAAAGAAATCATCAGCTTTAAGAATATAATGAGGAGAAAGATAGTTAAATATGTGAAGAAAAAAGTAGGTCACTGAAAAGAACACAAACAAAACAATAAGTTTCTTTCTGTTTATTATTACTTACCTTGAATGGATAATATTGCTGCGACATTGTTTAGCCGTTAGATGACACTATAAACAAATAAATTTTATTAATGCATAAATTTAACTTACAATGTTTCTTTTTATAACAATTAATAAGCATAATTTTGTGCTTCTCATGACATAAGTTGTATAATTATTTGAAGAATACAAACATGAAGTAATTCAATGTACCAATCTTTAGGTATAAATTGCAAATAATACAAATTCGACTACATGAGTAATAAGTGCCCTGCCCATTGATCATCCTTGTTATTCTCATAAAAAATGACTTATTAAAATATAATATTATATTACATTGAGTTATGTTATACTTTCGTTTCAATATACTTTATATAAAAAAAAAGCGCATATACTTTACCGGATATATTTTCTTCTCTTTAAGCTACTTGTATAAACTAGTCTATCCTATGCCGTACGAGCGCGTAATGATGATGTGAAGGTTGGAACACGTCAATACGATGGTTTTATCTGGTGATGACTAATAAAGTATCGTCCTTTACTTATTTAAAGGAGGACAGTATGCGTGTAGGTAGTTTCATTTGAAAGTGGTCTCCTATGGATACGCTACTAGGAAATACATTTTCCGAAAAACATTATTAATATGCTTTCGACATTTTGCATTATTTTTATTCCGTTGACAATTAAAAAGTTACTCTGGGGTATGGGCGTGGCATCAAATTACATATCGGATCGAAACTACATGATACAGCACTGCGTCTACATCATGGTATACATAGGCGTACAATGTGAGCATCACATGATTGGTTAAGAAAAAAGAATCTTCTTGTGATTGGCTATTAATTTAAAAGAATCGAGGTCGGTTTTAAAAAAAGGGCGGTAACACATTCATGGAGTTCGAATTAAATTAAAAAAAATGTTGCAATTCGTATTTATCACAACATATATTGTCACAACGATAACAAAATTAAAACAATAACGTAGAAAAAATTGATACGTCGAATTGTATACAATTTATTATGCAACGCCAAAATTCAAATGCGAAACATTTAATTTATATTTGACAATTGCGTACAATAAAATTTAATGGCGAAATGTTAAAACGGAGTATTACAAACTTTATAGATGGCAAACGAGTATTATAAAAAATAATTTTTTACGTCTCTTGTAATACGAAAATCTTCACAGCCTTATCGTATCATCATATTCTAATCAGGTACTTATACAGTAATTATGTTTATAGAACTCCTTTATGACTAAAAGTAACATATTATTATTATTAATATTATTATTATTACATAATAATAATATTTATCGAATGATACACAAGGCATTGCGTAGAGACAACCATAAGTAATGAGGAAAATAAATAATTGTTTAAAAGGCGAATAAAGATACTGTTGATCTAATTTAAGAACGCGATATATAAAAAATCGATAAAGTTTTAAAAACGGAAATATAAACTTTAAAATATGTGCGATGTATGTACGCAATATCACGCCGTCTAATTTTACTCAAAATTTTTCACAAATTAAAACAACAATGTTAACAATTGAGACACAGTATTATCGAAAACTTTCACGTATAAATACAACTACTACTTTGAAATCCTACCTACAGGAAGTAACTGTTTTTAGAAAGACTGATGAAGCGTAAAAACAGTTTCCATCCTTATCATTTTTTTTTTTTTTACCGAAGAAATGAATCGTAAGATTGTACTAAAGTTAAAAATCTATACTAATATCGTAAAAATATAGTTTCGTAATATGTACAGGGTTATTAGCTAACAAGCGGATAGTATATTATAAATTTCTTTCATTTTTGGTAACGATGAGATCATGTTTAGTAGCGATATGAATTTGGAAACGATATCTAAATCTAGTATTCGAAAGAAGCTATTATTCGCTCGTTTTACGAAATATTCATCACTCGCTCATAATTAATTTTTTTCATCATTTAGAAACTATTCAAGTTTGATATTCAAGTTCGTTTAACGCAATGCATTTATAAAGAAAGCAGATGCGGAACATCAATAAACTATCAACGCAATCGAAAAATAGATCTAACTCTTTCCCCTTTCTCATGAGTCCAGGTCTGGAAGAACGCAATTGGAGTAATTGTCGTTGTAACTGTTCTGCGTTTCGTTGAAGTGGACGTCCGGCGAGCTACCCTTACCGATGAGAGGATTCTTTGAATTCGTGAATTTAGTCTCGTGCGGACTGCAAACCTATATACGTAGGAGGAATATTTTCTTTTTCGTAACTCTGATGGCAATATATGCTCTGATAGCGTTTTACTTGGAGCGAGTAGCAGTTCTGATCATCAATGTTCTCCGTAATGGGTTTATTTACTAATGATGTCGACGATGAGGAGACCAATCCATTATCCACGTGATTGCAAGCATCTTGTTGATTATCCAGTACCTTTGAATTTAAATGGTCGTATCACTATTAACACGACCTAATGAATTTCTATATAGGCTGTTTTTATTATTTTAAATATTTGAAACGCTCCGATCAATGATGACCATCATGACCCCATCGAGAAAACAAGCTGCGGTCACGCGTGATAAACGTGGTAGTTAACGTGTCAACGATCAAAAGTACTCACCATTTTTCGTTTATCATCAAGCACTTTGATAATGTTGTCATCTTCGTTACCGTCGATGATGCCTGTCCCTAATTTCTTTCCAAGAATCTTCACTTCCTTTTTACATACATTGTTTGGACTATTATCGCGCATACTTAAAGGTGCCATCGAATTTTTCAGAAGATCGTCGTAAGGTGCGAACATTTTCATATCTTGAAGCTGTGTCGCGAATTCTTGGCCATGATGCTTCGGTCCTAGAATCTTCACTTCCCCGAAGCTTGGATAAAGTTTCGGTAGTGACGATAAGGACTCATCCCCGAAACTCTGCACAATGATATGTCATAGAAAGATGAGATAACAAACTCGTTAATTACTATTATATCAACACGTTCGCTACCAACGTCACAAATATGTGATAGTAGATAATAAAATTTATTATTTATTATCATTATCTATTAGAATAGTAAAACATTTGGGCTGTGGTGATTGATTTGCCTCCGAGACCCTGGTAGCGAACGTGTTAAGTACTTTTTCTTTCTCACCTTCGCCATTTGATTTCCTGAATCAAGAATTTTTATTTCCGGATGATTGATAGATACAAGTCCGGTATTGTGTTCATTCTCATCAAAAACCATCGGTAATTTCACTTTCGTGTCATATTCCGCATGATCTAGAATTGTGGAATTGTTGATCATACCGAAGTCCTCGGGTACGTACTGATTGATCTTATAGTAAGGCAATGTATTACTTATTAGCGACGTGGACGGATGGTTTTTAAATAATGAGGAGGCATTTGTTGATAAAGTGACTATGTCATTTCGATGATTAAGCATATTTGCGAAATCCTGATGATTCGACATAACACCTAGCCCTGCACATTACACAAATATATTACGAAAATATTGATTTAAAAATGTCGATGAATCAAGTGGTATTAAAATATTGTAACATTATAGTTTACCTTCGTCATCGTGTTCCGTAATATTGATACTGTTATGATCTATACCTAACGATTTAGAGCCAAGAATAAAGTCATCGATTTTCGATTGTGGTAAAAAGCCAAGACCTTCCATAAAACGATCATCGATATTTTTGCTTTCTAAAATTCTGATATCTTTATCCTCCAATATCTCGATTGAATCCATCGGCATCGG
This sequence comes from Odynerus spinipes, assembly GCA_032403825.1. NCBI lineage: Eukaryota > Metazoa > Arthropoda > Insecta > Hymenoptera > Vespidae > Odynerus > Odynerus spinipes. Next base: position 2,267,020 of record JAIFRP010000030.1, read on the forward strand.
CTTCCGTGTAGAATTAGAGTTGAGTACCATAATTTGATTGTCAGCGTCACCGATAATTATATCGTTATTGTTATGTAGATTCACAACGTTAATAGCATCCGATTCCTCGCTATTTAGGATCGCCATGTCGTGCGAATTTTGAACCATAAGATCGCGAGCTTCGTTGCTTGTCATTACCTGGTGTTATAAAAAAAACATCATATTTAGGTTTGTTATAATAATGAATCGTAAATATAAATAAGTTCGATTATTGTTCGGTTATTTTTCGGTAATTTTTCAATTAATTAATATCATTCGAGTAGTATTATTAGAATTAGAATATGTTCATTTTTAAAACCGAACTTATTTATGTTACAATCTAATAATTCTTATCAATGATTTCGAAATTACCTCGTAACGACCATCTTCAGTTGCACGAACAAATTGTATTCCGCCTTGAGCAGCTAGATCCAATAATTCATTGCATTCGTCTGTTGAAGAGATTACGGGTGGATCCAAAGGACGATGTGGTTCACAGCCAACGTGCTCGGAGTATGTAAATTGGCCGTCTAATGGTGCCGTGAGGCCTATCGTTATAACGAATGCGAATAAAAATGATCGATAACTGTATAAATTATTATTTTTATTCGAAATAAAAAGAAAAAGGTACCTTGATGGTGCTCGGATCCAGGCTCGATTGCAAACCGAGCTTTTCCATCCGATTCTATTTTTTGAATAACAGAATTTACGAGTGGCATTCTTATTTGCATAGCCTTGACACCATCGATGTCTCCTGTACCATTCGAATTATTCTTATTGGCTATTCTTAAATCTTCGTTATCAGTTGTGGAAGAAAGGATCTAAAGCAATGGATCACCGTATGATAAATCACACATTTTTTATTTATATTACTAGAAATGACTTTATCACTGACCTCTGACATCTGATTCCCTTCTTCACCAGGTAGCTGTACTATTCTGACATTTTTACTGAAAGAAAATATATTCGTTTTATATAAAAAAAAAAAAAATATTACTCAATATACAGGGTGTCCCACGCAACTGGAACCGGCTGTACCTCCTAAACGATTGAAGATATAACATTTTCTTCTATTTCCAACTATTTAGGAGGTAGAGTCGGTTCTAGTCACGTGGGACCTATTTCACGACACATACTTTCTCATAACATTTGGATCGTCGAGTCCAACCTGTGGACCAACAGGTTGCCGATATTTTATACCGTGTTTATATTCCTCGTGCGATCTCAATGAGAATCTTCGCGGGAATTCCTTGCCACAGATTGTACACGCATATTGCATCTTCTCAACGTGCGCGTGGGCCTTCACTTTATGACAAACTAAATTCGACATTTGATTAAATCCTTTTCCGCAGAGCTCACATTTATATGGTCTCTCATTAGTATGGGTGAACACGTGATTCCTCAGATTGCCTGAACAAAATATTTCGCAATTTTTTCATTAATTTAATTCGTACCGAACAGCCTTCTTTGTTAAAGAATATGAAAAGAGTAAAAATTAGTAAATATGAATTATGTCAATTGAAAAAACGTAAAGAATTGTATTACATATAAATTAAATTATATCAAAATATAATCTGTTATATCAGTTGGAAAAATTTAAAGAAAACAGGAACTTATTTTATTTCCTAATATTAAGTTGTAAGTAGTGATGGTTATCAATCACTTCGAATTACTACGAATCTATCTATACATCGAAAGTATTGGTTGCAAAACTAAACACATTCTAATTCTAAAAATTCTATTCTGATGATATATTAATCGATTGTGTTTAATCGAAGGTCTTTACGACCTAATATTTTAATTACCTTTTTGATGAAATCCCTTTCCACATAAATGACACTTGTGCGGCTTGTGCTCGGAGTGCGTTTTCCGATGCGAGATGAGAGTAGATACTCTAAAACGAGAACAGTTTAATTACATATTCGTTAATTTTTTCACCGTGTCGGCGGATTGTTTTGTACCTGTTGAATGTCTTTTTGCAAAATTCGCAGACGTACGGTCTCGCGTCGCTGTGGATAGCTTTGTGTTGACTTAACGTCGATAATTGTCGAAAAGCTTTTCCACAAGCTTCGCATTTGAAATTTCTTTCGTCGGTGTGCGTTGGTAAGTGTCTCATTAATGTATATTGATGTCTGAATTCCTTCGAACCTGCGTTAATACAAAACTACGGCTATAGTTAATAATTGTATCGCGGATAAATATGAATGTATCTTTTTCTTGAACGTTTGGATATTAGGGGATTCGGATACGGGAGGCTTTGCCGTATACGCTAACATCATAGAAATAAACAAACAGAACTTGTTTAAATCGATACTACTTACAAATTCCGCATTCCCAGATTTTCAACGTTTTCCCATCGCGTTTTAAGTACTTGACAAAATGTAATCTCGATCTTATATCATCTTTATCGATTAACCGGTTCGAGGACGAAGATGGCCCTTCCGGGCCAACCGGATGCGAATAAACAACAACATTGTTGTCGCCCGTGGAGATGCATTGCTCTAAAATCTGAGAAATAATATAGCGTACATTTTTAATAAATTCGAACGAAAAAATGGAGGTAAGAAAATAGCAAGTGAAATTGGAAAGCAATATTGCAAAGAATCGCAATTGAAAAATAATAATTTTCTCACTTTGTATTTGAGGGCGTCTTTTCCCAGAAGTTTGCCTACCGTACTCTCAACTTTGATCACCTCCGAATCGATGTTTGCATCCATATTCATAGAATCACTCTTAAAATAATTTAAAATAATAAACAAATAATAAAAATAAACTAAAAAAAATAGAATATATTAATAATATGTTTCATACTGAATATCATCATACGTTATACGTATCGAAATCTTTTGAACAATGTAATTATGGGTATGGTCGTTTACTTGAATCAATTGATGATCGCTCGCAGATGGTAAACCCGGAATAATTGGTAGATCGGCCCTTGCGTTCGAATCTTCGGTTTCCTCTTTCACATAAACCTCGTACACGCTAAAAAAGAAATTTATCAGATTCCCAAGGGATTTCCGAAGGATACGTATATTAAGGGAGCAAAAATCTTAATTTCACCTGATCACTTCGTCTTGAACTGGACGCGGAAATTGAACTTCATTTTCGTCGTACTGCGTACTTCCCACGTAATCGGCAAGAGTATCCTCAAAATTATTCGTTTCATCTATTGGGTGAACAAAAATTAAGTTCAACGAAATGAACGTTACAAAGGAACCGCCATAGTGCTTATACGATAGACGAAACAAAATAAACGCGATAAGATTCATATCGGATAGTCGATTCCTTGTATCCTAAAACGAGTCGTTTTCTGTGATTTTGTAATCGAATCTTTTTCAAAGTACCTGTTACCTTAACGATCTCTTTTCTCTTCTATCTTTTGCAGAACTTTCTTTTATCTATTCTACGTATTATAAGGGAATATGGTACAATCGCGATTCTTTCGACGAAAATATCACCCATATACACATACGTATATACAAGTATCGTAAAAGTGAAAGAAGTCGACCACCTCATCGGCACACACAATCAACTGTCTCTTATTACGATGTTTTGAGTTCAAATTGACGGGAATAATCCATTATACGAAATCGAGACACCTGTTACTACTCGTCCAATTCGATGAAATATACAATATAAGCTCTAATTTTGATTAACACGTTAAGTACCGAGTCGATTTTGCGTAATCCCATATATTCCTCTAATATTGTCTATAGCTACACATACCTATATACATACGTATGTATATAACTAGACTACTATTTCCAGAACAAAACTACGAAGAAGTAATTATATCACGTTTTCTTACATTAGACCTTTTTATTTTTACTATTAACAATCACACTCTCATAAATCTCAAGAAACAAAATTGATAAACCTATCAAAGCCAATTTGCAAAGTCGAGTGTCGGTCACCGGTGACCGTCGTGGCACTTAACGTATTAATAAATCGTCGATTCGCTTATTCCGTCTTCCGAAGTATTACGCGTAAAAATGGCGGATAGGTGCGCTCTTAACAATATATATCCTTCGTAATAAGTATCGCGAGACTCGCACACGAGTTACGTGTATCTCTTTCGATCTATAACAATAAGACGACAAAAAGGCACACTAGTAACGCGACGTTGTGTCCGAGCCTTTTCTTTCCTACCGGATTATACATTCCTGTATCGGTCGCGTGCACTTGTTTGTCCAGAGCCATCAAATACTTGGAAAAGTATCAAGTATCTCATATGTAAATTAGTTTAAACTTCTATATTTTAACGAAATTAGACTCCGAAACGTTCACAATGAATCTTAGTCAAATATATGTAAGAATATTAACCAGTGGAAAAAATCAAGATCGGCGGTCGACTCGGCGACACTATTATAACATTTACCATGCTACTCCGATTACGTTAAAAATTGATGGAAGAAAAAAGATCGAAACAAGTCCAAACGTCCTATAGAAGTCCTTAAAATGAAGGTATACATTTTTAAAGCGTTCAGAAATGTAATGTCGATCGACGCGATAGACGGCATTAAAAATTGATCGTTCGCGATCTTCTTGTGTACGATCATGGGAATCAAGTGTCATACGTCTATCCTTTTGTGTTCGGAAAGACAATCCACAAACTGTCGGCATCAGTAGAAGGCCGATTTTGGCAGACGGATTTTTTTTTTATTCTGTACAGACAATATTAAATAAACAAAAGCCGCCATTATCTGAGCTCGTCATTTATGCTTGAAGCGCGTTACGATCGGTCGGCTTTCAAACGAAAGAAATTTTACGTCTAATACGAGGAAATAGAGAAAGGCGGGTGCAAATAAAAATAGGTGCATTACTTACAATTATATGTTTGTAGTAGGTTGTTATCGGACATCTTTTTAGCGTAAGATTTTCGTCTAAAACGATCCGGCTCCCACGTGGACGTCTCGTGGCTGTATTCGCATCGGCCGCCACTATCAGATCATTTACGGCATCTTGCAAACTGGTGCATTTACAGCGCCGTCTTCCGAATACATTTTTAACTATGATTTTTTTAATATCGAGACAACGTCCATCAAAATATCCGAACAATGACCCTCGATATTTTTGTCGTGGTCACCCAAGAAACAGGTGAATTACGATCAGAGATCAATAACGTTCAACGCTTGTCTTTTATTTTCATTATTCTCATTGGTGAGCCTTGCCTATATTTAGCAAGGATACTTTCTTAAAGTTCTAATCGAAACGAAGGTAATACGTAATAATAATTGAAAAATAAAACGGAATGGGAAAAAGTTCTTTAAAATTGTTTCTATCTCGATACAAACTAACGCTTTCAAATCCTTTTTTAAATTCCTTGAAATATAATTCAACAAAACTCCTACTGAATTTAGTTTAATGCGACTTGTTAAAAGAAAGATTTGATATTGTTCAAGATTTTTATTTTAAACTGTCTTTTACTCGATCGACTTTATTGGTAACTTCGTTACCGACGCTTGTTCGATAAAGCAGATAATACAACGCCATCTCGTCGTACGCCGGTATAGTTCATTGCGTGATGCGGGATAAATTCCTTTATATTTTGATTACGATATGAACTTGCGTAAATAAAAAGAAAGATTTATTTTTGCATAAAATGGCAGCGAGTCCCCCAGATCCAAAGTATCTTTTACGTGGTAATATGGGATGTGTTCATAGTCTTCTTTTTCAGATTAATTCTGATGTTGAGCATTTATTTGTTGGTTGTGCCTCTGGCAAGATTTATGTTTGGGATTTAAAGGTGAAAATTATTCGTATAGAATTTATTCGTCTAATGAAATTATAATATGTTATTTATAACATTCTTCACATTACATAACTTTTACTCTTGTTGCAGAAAAATAGGATATTGACGGAAATTGAAGCAGGAACAGATCCATGTTTAACTCTACATAATATTAGTGACAAAAATTTGTTAGTCCAACAAAAATGTGGTAGCATAAAAATATATAATCCATCTGATTCGCATTGGATGATAAGTAAGACGATTAATCATGACTACCATTCCTTTTGCAGGTATTATTTAAATATACAACTAAGTTTCTGATGTATTTATAAAAGTATACATTAATATTATTTTATTCAACTGCATAGAGAAATCTACTTCTGAAAAAGATTTTTATGATCCTACTGGACTGACAGTTATTTCATGGAATGGGTGATATGCTGCTTCAAAAGTATTTTATATAAGGAATTTGAACAGGTATATAGCTATTAGAGGTTTTTTATTTTATTATAAAGATAAAAATAAATTTAATGTCAAAACTTTCTCTATGCAGTATGATAAGCAATTAATAGATCAAAATCAAAATCTTTTTTATATATAAGTAAATTAAGTAAGGAACGTGTATCTTATACTTTTTGTAATTACAGATGTCAAGTATTAGCAGAAGATACAATTATAACAGCACTTAGAGATTCTAATGTTGGATTATATTCTCTTAGAAGTTCAAATTTGGAACTGACATTAGATTCTTCATTAATTCCAGTTTCCAAAAAATTAGGTGAAGTAATGGCTATAAAACCATTGCCAGGCATGGATCAAAAAGTACTTGTTGCTTATGAAGTTGGATTACTTGTATTATGGGATATAAAAGCAAAAAAAGTACTTCATTATATGGATATAGAACCATATCCAATGGCCCTTGATTTTGAAACTTTACACATGCAACTGATTATTGGTAGTCCATCTGAGAAATTACAGGTAAAAATTTAAGCTTTATTTCCTTGTATATGATAAGTATATATTAAATCACTCAAGATTATATTATGATACAATATATGTGATTAAATTGTGTAACTCAGTGCATATGATTAGATTGTATGATAAAATGCACATTATCTGATCACATGACAGTCATTCTTTTCAATATTAGGTATTTAACTTATCGTCTGACACTCTAACAAATAAATGTACATTAACTTTAAAAAATCCTGGCACGTCAGTTATAAATATAAGACCTGATGCAAAAATTTTCACCGTGGGTAATTGGGATGGTCGTTTAAGACTTTTTTCTTGCAAAACCTTGAAACAACTAGCCGTGCTGGATCATCATAGAAGTACTGTCCATGATGTAACTTATTCACCCCATTATGTTGAATCATATAATTGTAAATATATAATGGCTGCTGCAGGAAAGGATGGTTACGTATCTTTGTGGGATATTTATAATTGAAATACTCTGTATTGTAAATATATTTTTAATAAATTTACAATATCGTTAAAAGTAAAATTCATATCGTATTTCTTCAATTTTCTTTTGTAGTTTTGCTGCGGTAATCAATTATTTTATTTACTGCGCGAAAAAAAGTAAGGTTACGGCATACTACCAACAAACAATTATCGGAACTGTAAAATTTTATTAAAGATACAAATACACGTTCTTAGCATGAAGAAATTGTCTTAAACTATTACAAATGGAAGAATGAAACTTAAAACTTGTTTAAAAAGGCAGTACGCATGTGCCTTTCACTACTGGTTTCCTTATGCATGAATCTGTAATGTGTAATGAACGTTTACGGATCCTTTCACATTCTTTTTCTAATACAGATTCAGAGACACTTTAATGAATATTATTTTGATAAGTGTTGTGATATTGTATCGGATTACGAAGTAAGCGTGATAACAAAAATTTCATAAGCAGAGACGGCACATGATTTCCTAACATATACATATATATATATATATATTCCGACTACAGTGAATCGCGCGCTTTTATAACTCGTGAATATTTGCTTATACATATTTCTAGAAAAATGTTTCCTTTGAAAAAAATATTTTCAACCATATTTAAATCAAATGTTAAGAAACTGCATACGTCCAGTTCATTGTAAGTAGTTTAATACAAATTTATATCTTATAATTTTGTTTTCATCTATTTATTGGTCATTTAATAATATAGATATAAGATTCATTAGGTAACACAAAATGTTAATAATAAAAATATTAGGTTATAAATTTGTGAATTGTTTCAAGATTTATTATAATGCAATTGTAGATACGATGCAGTTATAATTGATGGAAATAAAATAGCGAAGGATATTAAAGAAGAATTAAAAAGTGATATTAATGCCTGGGTTAATACAGGTAACAAAAGACCAAAGTTAGTAGCTATTCTAGTAGGAGAAAATCCTGCTAGCCAAACTTATGTTCAGAGAAAAATGAAATCTGCCAGTTATGTAGGTAATGCTACTTCTTAAAAATATATTACTTATAAAAATTACCCATAAACTATTTATAAACACATTGCATAACAAATTTTTGCCTGTTTAGGCATAGAAAGTTACTCAATCCGTTTAGGAGAAAACACGAGCCAGCAAACGTTATTAGAAAATATAAATAGCTTGAATGAAGATCCATCGGTCGATGGTATTATTGTACAATTGCCATTACCGAAAGGTCTTAATGAAAAAGAAGTATGTCAAGCAATATCTCCGAAAAAAGATGTAGATGGTTTTCATTTAGAAAATATAGGAAATTTAACATTGGATAATAAAGGTATCATACCAGCTACTGCTCTGGGTGTAAAAGAATTAATAGTTAGGTCAAACATAGAAACCTTTGGGAAACATGCAGTTGTAATAGGAAGATCCAAACACGTTGGTTTACCAATTGCTCTGTTACTTCATGCAGATGGCAATGGTAAGTAATTGTTTAAAATTATTTTCTTATCTTAGATCTTTTCTTTCTTTTCTTATCTTAGATCTTACTCATAATTATATTGCATCATATGTTTTTTCTGTAAAATTATAGTAATAATTTTATGAAGACAAAAGAACTTTAATCTCAAATTTGATTTGTAGGAGCAACACGTGGACTAGATATGACAACAACAATTTGTCATATCCATACACCTCCTGAACAATTAAAACAAATGACAAAACTTGCTGACTTAGTAGTAGTAGCGACTGGTATTCCTGGTTTAATTACTCAGGAAATGATCAAACCAGGAGCTTGTGTAATCGATGTTGGAATCAACAGAATAAAGGACAAAAATAGCGATAAACATATCCTGGTTGGAGACGTTGATTATGAAAATGTAAAAAAAGTTGCAGGTTACATTACACCTGTACCAGGTGGTGTAGGTCCTATGACAGTTACAATGTTATTAAAAAATACATTTTCTGTAGCTATGAAAAATTTAAATCAAGAAAGACACTTAGAAAATATTGCTTCTGAAATAAGATAAATTTCTATTTTTTAGTAAATTATTTTTATCACTTTGTAAAATGGTAAATCTACAAATATAATATAGAAAATAATGAGAAAGAAGTATATTTATTTAAATGTACTTTGAAGATACTTAACTACTGTTAAAGAATTAAACAATTTTTTGTTATTATTAATAAACGAGAAATGTTATATAAATTGAATTTTTGATGATATATTTATCCTATTTACAAGATTTTCAGATCAAACTTCAAAGAAACATATACTTAAATTTGAAGTAAAATTGCAACTCCAGCAAGAACCCACTTATTAGGTTTGTCGCGGGTTCTTAAGTTAAATGTCCAAACGTAAGTTGGCCCACGACTTCTTGTTTTGTAAACTGGACATTCATACATATTTTTAAGATCCTGCTTATCTTGTGTTATTGCTCTTATATATACTACTGGCAATAAGGGAAATAATTCTTTTAAACGCGCATCCGAAATTGCACCTGTTTCAACATCCCAACGAGCTCCTTCCATATATAAATTATTAATGTAGGCACCCTCGCGTGGTGCTGCACTGTAATAACAAAACATTTAAATTATTAAAATTTTTTATTAAGCATTAGAGGTTGCAATACCAATACTTACGTGACTTCTTCCTTTTGTTTTGCAGTTACTTCACAATGTAGACACATTTTGTCCAAAGGCCATTCATTTTTACGTGCAGTTTGTTGCATGATCGCTGTAAGGAAAGACTGAGGATTGAAGAAACCACCTAGCCACACTGATGAAGGAAGCTATTGTAAAAAGTAAAATAAAAATTATATTAATAAAATATGATGTTAAAAATTAAAATTATTACTTTTTGTGGGATCTTACATTGAAGTCTGATGTCCAACTAGCAAGTTCTCCAACTCTATTCAACATGTCTGCAAACCAACTACTTAAACTAAGATTTGAAGGATAAGCTAGTCTAGTCCATGATGGTGGAACATTATTAATAAATATGTTATTTTGTAAGTCTTCCATGTCTGGACTAATTGTAAGTTCACCCTGTATAATAATTAAATCAAATAGAAAGGTGTTTACAAGTGTAAAGTGATGCAATTATTTAGCTTTGATTTAGTAGTCACGTACTTTTAAACCAAGTGTTAATTCTGTAAGAGATCTCCTTAATTCATTACACAATATATTCATTCGTTCGCATTCTTGAAAAGAAACGATAACAAATGGGGTACGGTCTTCAACCTGAAAGCAGAATATTTTTATCCTTAGAGAAAAAACATACTAAATTTTGAGTGAAATAACACAAAGTTATGTACCCTGCCCATTAATTCTGCTATATTAAATTCTTCTGGAAGCCTATCCATTAAATCCTCTATAGCAAATTTAACTTTATCTTCAGCTGAAAGTCCTCCATCCGTTGATTCAACAGCATCTCTTGGTTGCATTTCTAGAAGTGTTCTAAAAAGATTTTCTGCAGTAGCTGTTAAAAATCCTGGAAAACATCATATTTGAATATTATTGTAATACCCAACTTTCATATAACCATGTCATATCTAATAAATGATACCTATTTCAGCATTTGGATGAAGTCCATATAAAATAGGGCTTTCAGGTGGTAAGAAATCATCTATATATTGATGATATGCTATATAATCACTATTAGGTGGTACCAAAAATCCTGGTGCTAAAACTAACTCTCCTTCAATAAGTTCAGGTTGTAAGTATTCTGAAAGATATGTCTGACATAATCTTCTATCCCAATCATCAGTGATATGTCCACCATACATTATTTCTCCGAATAAATATCTAAGATCTTCCCATGGTACTTTTATATTATTTTCCAAATAATTTAATAGCACTGAGACACTAATTGTCAAGTCACCAACGTTGAATGGATAAGACTACAGTTACAATAGTATAAATAATTTGTACGTTAATTATTTCTGATATAGAAAATACAAATGTAAAATACTCTATTCCATCCTTGTGCTCCGAATTTCCTACGTTCGTTCACAACAGCATGATAGTAACATAAGGCAAACAGGATAGCTTTAAATTCCGTTTCTTTAGTGCAAGAATCCAATGTTTCTTGTGAAAAATTATCTAATGCTTTATGTATATTAGCATGCATTCCCGTTGGCGGTTCGTTTGTAATTTTTATGGCTGACTCTAATATACCCTAAAAATAATTTGCTGTTACAGTTATACTAATAAATATATTTGTTTTGTCAATTAATACCTGTGGTATAATTGATAAACTAGGGTCAGGACTAGGCTCAGCACTCATATATAGACGATAATTATCATGAGGATCTTCTGTAAGCTGTTCCATTTTCCTTTCCAATTGTGCTAACCAGCTTTGTACAAGATGAATGTTTTGTAATATGACCCAATGCCCTTGGGATGCTGCTACATCCATTGCTTCTTCGGCAATAGGTTCTTGACCTTGACCTAATGACACATTATGGAGATTTTGACCATCCAATGTAAATCCTAATTTTTTGCCAAGTCTTTCCACATCCTGCAATAATGGTAATATAAAATTTGGGTATACCTTATTTTACTGTGTATATTTAATAGAAGATAGCATACTTTTAATGGGTCTACACCTGGAGAAAGAATAAAAAATACTGGTGTTATTGAACTTGTCTCCTCATAGGATTTTTCAAAAGGTAAAGCTCTGGACTGAACAAAGTTTGCACCTAACTTTTCTTCTACAAAGCAACTAATATGAAATAAACATTGGACGTTTAGTATTATTTAACACATAGCACAAGAAGAGCATGCAATAGATAATAATGGTCTACCGTATAGCATAAGTCATACGATCCAATCTCATACATCTAATCATGCATAATCTTTGTAAAGCCGTTATGTTTTTCCATTCCTGCGGAAATCGTTCTTTTTCTGGTGTTTCCGCTTCAACAATTTTTTTCCATCTTTTCGACGCACCTTCGATATCGCGATCTAAATTTTGAAAATCGTCCATTCCACTTAAATATACTATACCACCCCAACTGATATTATCCAAAAAATCAACGCGACTTCTAAGATCAGGGACGTAAGGAAATCTTAAAAGGAAATCTACTTCAACTGGTGATATCTCTTTCATATGTAGTAAAATCTATAATGTTATAATAAAAATTGTTACAGGAATAGATTATTTAATATTGGATAAAGAAATTGTGATTATGTTCACCTACTTGTATTGTCATTTGAAAAAGAAATATAATCTTGTCACTTTCAAATAATCCTCTGCTAGTATACGTGTATACTAAGTATGTGATACTGTCTATTAAATATACAACACGTGCCTCAAGAGTATCAGCTGTTTCTGCAAACTTAATTGCATTCCCAAATACTACACTGAATGCCTTCAAAGAAAACTGGTACAACATATTAATTTTATAGAGATCATTTAAAATGAAGTACAAAAGACTTGCTCTAGCAGCAACAGGCCGATATAATTCTCGTGCCATATCTATCTTAATGGCAGTTTCTTTAGCTTCAGCTGCCTTAATTTCAATATCTGCTGCTGTTTTCTTGGTTGTTTCGAGATTTACTACAAGCGTGATATCACTTAAAATATTAGGTCCAGCGGAAGATAATCTAGCAAAATTAAGCATAAGTATTTTTGAAAAACAAATTGTTTACAAATAGAAAACTAAATTTTTCTTTCCAAGAAGTATATGATGGTTCAAAAATAAATATATATAATCATAAAATTTACCTATGTAATAAATCATCTTCTAATGCTTTTAGTGTTATTTTAAATGTATTTTGTTGAGTGGTAAGTTCACTTTTTGTACTTTCTAAATCAGGCCTTTCTGCCTTTACTACTTCGCCCAATAATTGCTCTTCTAAGCCATCTCTTGTAACTGTAAAATTTATAATTGTAGTCTGTGCTTGCATTTCTGGCTTATAGTGTGGATTTGCCAATTTTGTCTGTAAAATGAGTCTAAAGTTCGGATTATAATCCACTTCTTTATCTCCAATTTTCACTGCTCTGAAATAGAAAACATTTTTCATTGTTACTTGATAGAACCAATATTTTATAAAAGCTTTTACATACCGTCCTTTTCTTATTAGAACTCGACCTAAGATAGGATCTAGTACAGCATCAACTGTTTCCATAATATTTTCTAATAAAACAACTTCTCCGTTAGTGATCGCAAATTCAATCATGTCCAAATAATTTCGTTGAGTTAATCGTAATACTTTCAGTTCTTCACCATATTTATTTTTTATCCATTTGATTCCTTGTAATTGTGGATCAATCATTAATGGCCATCTACTTGAATTAGTAAGTATTGTAGCATTTTCTGATGACATTGTATCAGCTGGTAATCCTGTTAAAAACAATGTGATATACATAAAAAGTGACAAAATTTCTAGATATAAAAATACCTTCATTATTCCACTGAGCAATTTGTGTATCATCTGTTATTAAAGACAATAAATCCAACTCTGGTGTTCGTGGAATTTGTACTGTTAGCTTATCAAGGAAGGGTAGCCAATGTAAATTAAGTAAATCTAATCTATATTTTCTTGTAAAACCACCCATATATGAAATAAATGCTGTTACAAGTAATACATCACCAGGTACAGTAATTCCTGATGTTTTCAATCTTTATAATAATATAAAGAAAAATAATTATATATTTTAACATTAAAATATATTTATAAATAATATATACTCACATTTCTAAAGTGTCGGTCCAACGTATCTTTTCTGAAGCTAAACCATTTACCAATCTATTTGCAAGATCTATAGTTAAAGCTGTTGTATCTGCTTCATCCTGACATTTTTGTTTTTCTGCTAGTGCTATTTCCATTTTTTCACTAAGAATATCTAATACTTTTTGAAGTTCCTACATATAAAACACCCATAATGATATTAAATAATCCATTTTTATTTTTTCTCACCAACTTACATTTAAGCGACTTCTTAGAAAATTTAATCTATCCATTGCAGCTTTAAGTTCAGCATTAGCTTGAGCAAGTGCAGCTCTAAGAGGTTTTACAGTTTCATTGATATAGTGAAACACCATTATATTTTTCACCCAACTGCAGAGGCCTGCAGCTGCTTGAGATTTCGAATAAATAAGTTCTGGATCAAATTCTGTGACATAAAAAATTGTACAGTAAACTACACATGAATTCATGCAAGAATAATATACAAATTTTTAGTCAATACCTAATGATTATTTTTTATATACCTTTATCATTGATATAAGGCTGAATGGCTTTCACAACTTCAGGATGAATGTTTTCTTTATCATAATTACGCAATGATGCAAGAAATCCATCCACAGAGCCCATCATTCCTTTACATGCTTTCCAGCTTCTATCTTTTGGTATTTGACCTCTTTGTGCAAATAAAACCAATACAGCTTGTGCAACTCTGGCAACTGCTTCAGGAGGTGAACCAAAAGATTTTAATTCTGTTAAGTTGTTCTGAAATTATTCACCATTCATGTTTTATTAAATATTTGTATGTTTGGTAAATAAATTCTATTCAAATGTTTAACACAGATCAATAATAATGTTTACTTTGTTTAAAGTATCCAATGCAGCTTCAGCTTGTTTTACAGCTGGTTCTGCTTTAGCTAAATCTTCATCGCAACGTTTCTGTCTTTCAGCTACTTTTTCTTTTATTTCAGCAACTTTCATTTCTTCCTCAGATACTAAAGGCAGATATACATACAATCATTTACTGGGAAATATACTTTATAATCTTAGACTCACCAAAATTTTTCTCAACTTCAGCTTTAGTATTTTCTGCTTGTACTTCTTTTAAAATTTTGTCAGCTATTTCATTTTTCTTCTTCAAATCTACTTCTTGTACTGCTAGCACAGCTTTTAATTGATCCACCTAAGGCCAAGAAATGCATAAAATTGAACATTATAGAAAATATTCTTGAAATAATCTTATTGACATCTTCAATTCAAAAACATCACTTGTTCTGCACAGCTATCCAATTTTTGCAAACCATTTTGAAGACGCGTGATCATACTCTCTACTTCAAATGCTTTCTCTCTCAATAATTTAGAATATAAAGATATTTGCTCTAAAAATGACTTGGGTGTTGTGTAATTGTATCTTTTTTCATTTTGAAGATATGCTTTTGACGTTTCATTTACAATTGTATGAACAAAAGACATGAATAAAGACACAGATATTCGATATTCAACAGGTAATTCTTCTAATTCCTATTGAGTCAAGTGATAATTATTATAATTAATCTTATTTTATTATTATTATTATTATTATTATTATTATTATTATTATTATTACCAATATCAGTATATGCAATAAATAAAAAGTATACCTCCAAAAATCTAGCAGATACAGATTCTAATGCTTCTTGAGGCCAGTCTTGGAACCAATTAATCGATGTGCCATTTACAATAGCTGGAAATTGTCTAACTCTGTTTCTTAAAGTGGCACCAACTGGTGAAAAACAAAGTACAACCTTCAAGTATCGCCGAACTCGATCTATGAAAAATTTCCAACAGTTCTCCTTTGAATCAAGTTGGCCTGTTTGTTTTACCTAGCATGACGATAATATGTATTTTGAATTTTGTCAATAAAATAAGAAATCATAATTAGTAATGTGTATAAATACCTCATTTCGTACACCATTTACAATGTTATCTACTTCTTCATCTGGAAACAATTCTGAAATTTCTCCAGATGCTAGCATATCATTTATAACTACAAGAAAGTTTTCTCGTGCTACTTGTGAATCAGTCATCAAAAAAGCAATACCAATACTTTTGAGGCCAGCTTTCAAATAAAGGCTGGCCAAATCAGTTCTTAAATCCACTATGGAATAATCTTTCTTTAGTTGTATCTGGAAAACCTGTATTAAAAATAAAATAAGCAATATTGAAAAGTTTTGTTCATATTGTATGATTATTTATTCAGAATTTACAACTGCAAAATGTACCTCTAATGCAGATATAAATGCTGCTAAACGTGATAAAGATTGTTTCCCACTTCCTCCTACACCAACCAAAAGTGCATTTCCTCTTGGTGACTCTAGTATTCTATTGATACGGCACACATGATACATTGCATCATCGAATAACACCAAGTTCATCGCTGATATCTATTACATACGTAAATGAATACCTATATAATGTTGAGAACTGATATCTGATAAAATAATATAATACCAGTTCATTATAACTCAATAATGCATCATCAAGCAATTTTATTAAATGATCCCAATCTCTGATTGGCATGTATTTGGACTCTCCAATTCCTTCAGCAAAATGACAATATATTATAGGCTGCCGAAGTACTATTTTCTCGTCAAGATCCTAGACACAGTTAAAATCGTATAAAATCGTACAAAAATTTATATATAAAAAAAATGAATTTATTTTAATTACAGGTATATTTTTACGAAGCATTTCTATCAATAGTTGCTCGAACAACTTTTTATCTTCAAAGGTTACTAATTTATCTGAATATACTCGTGTTGCTTCATGAACATATAATCTAACAAGATTATTTGGCATTGGAATTGTATCAGCAGTAGAAAAAAGCATGCCCTAAAAATAAAATTTATGTTAAATCCGTAAAAGAAATTTTAGTTAGTTACTACCCATTCCTTTTTTTGTTTACCTGAAAAATATTGGACAAATCTCTTAAATTAAATATATAATGAAATTTGATAGCAGTTGGTAAAAATGTTGATGAAACTTTACTATGAAGACTCAATGCTGTGTCAATTACTGGGCCTACCATTTTTTGAACAAGTACATTCATTTTATTGTGTGGATTAGTAAGATGTTGTTCAAGCATTTGCTTATAAATTGTCACTAATGCATCACGATGTGGAAAACTGTAAATAATACAATACAAGTTATTATTATATATATGAGTATTTAAAAAATGCATTTTTTATACCTGACAGCAAATACAGCAAAATGTCTTTGCAAACGTGGATCTATAGTAAAACTTCCTGATGTTGGATTCATGCAAGAAACATACTGAGTATTATGTATATCTTTCAATGTTAATTTGGCCCTGTCATACCTAAACAAAAGTATTATGATACATAATTTATTTGTAATTTTTATGTGAACTTGTCCTACAATGTTATATATTTACCAATGTCCATAATCCATATATTGTCTAATAAGTGAATGTGGCTGCACAGTTCCATAAGTGTCTACTTCTGGCATATTCATATCATCTATAAAATATACTAAAAGTTTTGTACCAGGTGGACCATAATTTCGTCCTGCTTTTTTTTCCAAATGTTTCTCTAGTATTCTTTGTAACATTTCTATGACAAATTTTTATTAATATTTACACTTGTAATATACACATGTATCTAAACTTGCAATTTGTAATGTTTTTACCAGATGTTGTATAAAAATTAAGGGGAACATTTGCAAAATTATAATTGTCTGGTAGTGTTGTCAATTTATCTGCAACAATAATACTTTTTCCAGAACCAGCACTTCCAATTAGCATGACAGGTAATCTTTTTTTCATCAACATATCCATAAAATAACGTAAGCGTACAGTTTCCCCAGTAGACACAAGAGATGCCTACAATGAAAAATTTTAGCATATGCAATAATACATAAACAAAATGTAGTATGTATAAATATGTAAAATATGATACACACTTGAACAGGAATATCCGTGTCCAATTCAAAGGCTAACACTTTATTTTCCCATGGTAGCCACTTCTTTGATTCTGTTTCTATATAATAGTTAAAGACAGTGCCAGTTGAAGGAAATCTGACTGCCTTAAATTCATTTTGCCACCATTTACTGAATTCATTTCGCCAATCTTTCAATTGATCTTGAAACATTGATGATCCAAAAGCCCACACACAAGCAAATGCAAAATATAGCTCATACCTTTCATATATTATAGATAAATAAAAATTCAAATTATAATTTATAGAAGTTTTAGAAATAATATAAAATTTTTACCATTCTTTAGGACACTCAGAAGGTACATTCTCTTTTACCAAAAAACAATCAAGTAAATTACAAAGCATTTGTAAATGACATATGTCTGGTAAAGGAGTAATCTTTTTAAACTTAGTTTTCAATGCTTCTAATGAAGGTGGAATATATTTATCAAATAGTATTGCTAAACCGGCACGTTCTGAGCTATCACGTGTATCTGTCCAACTCATCACATACCTAAAAATGATAATGAATGTGTTAAATTTGAATATGATTTAGGGTATTCAAGGTATTTTATTGTAAAAAGGAATGACATACGGATTCCAGCCCAAATCTTGTGGGTTTATATATAAGATACCTGCTCTAGATACAGTAGCTGGTGTTGCAGTTCTGTAATTAAAGAATCATATAATAAAATATCAGTAATAAATGTTAGCATTTCATTTTATTTAATATTACCTTAAATGTGAAACTTCAAATAACAATCGCATATGCTTTGTTAGTGCAATTCTTTCATTACTTGCTAATGTTAAAACTTTATTATCATCCATTACAGTATTCAATGATTCAATCCACATGGGATCAATATCACCATCAAATACAATCCACTTAGGTCCATCACCTGACATATTTGCCTGATCTCTCATTAATATAGATATTAATCTGAGAAATATTTATATTGGTTATAGAATCAGGACTTAAATTAAAATTCAGTGAATAAACATTTATAAACAAACCCATCTTTCCATTCTCTAGTCGCAGGATTAATAATACCAAACAATTCATCAGTAGTGACAGCTTTTGGGTTTAAATCATTGTAATATGGTTTAAGTTTTTGATTATAATAAGTTCTGTTTAAAGTTTTCCACACTTGTGTTTTGCCTGTCCCGGCTAAGCCTACAATAAAAACTGAATGTCGAACGTGAAAAAGTTCTTCTAACTGCACTACCTAGTGGAAAAAATATTCTATGTAAGCAGTTATTCTTTTTTATCTTTAAAATAGGAATATATGTGTGTGTGTATG
>JAIFRP010000030.1:2302572-2318879 GCA_032403825.1 Odynerus spinipes
TTATAAACTTATAAATATAAAAATAGGAAAACGTAACTTATATGTCTAGTAAACTTACATCTAGTGACTTATTTGGTCTCTATATTTGTACATGTATGATTAACAATTTAGGAACTTTATCTCTTCTTAAATATTGAGCTCTCGAGTAGTTTCTAGGAACATTCTTCAGATGGCGCTGCAAATTATTTCTCCCGCGACTTTATCATCGCAAGAAATTGATCGATGCATTTCTTCCAAATTGTTCCAAATGGAATTCCATCTTGTTCCATCTCTGGCAGGATTTTTGTACTAAGCACGTGGTGAATAAAAGCGTAGTGTAATTTTAACAAGGCATTTTTTAATCACAATTTTAGTATAGTAGCTTACAATAAATATAAACATGTTTCAACGAAGTATTAAATTATTTAAAATGCTTTTAAAACAACAACCCACTTACATTATTTGCAATGGTGATTCCAATTGTGTATTTCGTATATATCTTATATGTGAAAATTGATTGAATAAGAATATTGAATGTAAACATATATATGTTTACGCACGATATATTTCATGTTATATGTTTACATATGTATATATATATTGTGTGTGTGTATATATATATGCGTTTTAAGCATAATTTGGGTTTCTCAAACAATATCATGATATTTTTGTGTCAAAGTTTAATATATATACTAATCTTATGTTTCGTATAACAGTGCCATCAATCGTGTCTGATATTAATTTTTAAATAATAAAATTTTTTATTTCGTTCTCCAATTCAAATATTTTGTTATTACAGCTTCATTACGAAGGACAATGTGCAAAAACAGTGCAGATAATCATATAGTTTGGATCGATATGGAGGTACATAAGTTATGTGCATGAATATTTAACGAAAATTATCCAATAAAATACATATTTATGTAATACTGTATATACTTTTTCAGATGACAGGATTGGATATAGAAACCTGTCATATTCTAGAGATTACTTGTCTTATTACTAATAGTGACTTAAAAATTATTAGCGATACTTTAAATATTGTAATAAATCAACCAAATTCTATTTTAAATAATATGCATGGCTGGTGTAAAGAACAGCATACAAAGGTAAGTCATTATTATATGTATATTCATGTTTTAAATGATTACATTGCTAGCCATATTTTTATCTGATATTTCAGACAAAATTAATCGATGATGTTCGTAATAGTAAAATTTCATTAAAAGATGCAGAACAAACAGTATTAAAATATTTGCAAGATCATGTTCCACAAGGAAAATGTCCACTGGCTGGAAATACTATATATATGGATCGTTTGTTTTTATGTAAATACATGCCATTAGTTAATGATTATTTACACTATAGAATTATAGATATCAGTACAATCAAGGAGCTTGTCAGGTTTGCAATACTTATAATTGATATGAAGATAATACATATTATTTAAAATAGACATTTAATAATTCATTGTACATATTAATAATACTTTACGTATATGTCCATTTTACAGAAGATGGAATCCACAAATTTATGATTCTGCTCCGCCAAAAAAACACTCTCATAGAGCAACTCTCGATATCATAGAAAGCATAAAAGAATTAGATTATTACAAGAAGTATATGTTTATACCACAAAATTCTTAATAGACAATTTATTATATAGAATAAATATCCATAAATGAACAATTTTAACATGTATATGATATTTCATAATATTTTAATTCCAAACTTTTGGATCGTCTTTTATTTTATTCCCTACACCGGGCACATAATACGTTTTTCCAAACTATGCGAAATTAATAACAGTTTCCTTGACATTTTATTGTATACACATATTGTAATTGTAAATTAAATCATTAATTAGGTTTTTTGCTACACTGGTGGTAGATATTGATTTATTGCGGATGGCAAATTACTTTGTCTATAATCATATGAGTCATCCTTTACATTCAACGTTGGAGATGTACTTTGTTCTGTATTGTGCATTATCTTACTTAACCATTCATTGTTAATAGATGTAAATACTGCAACCTATAGCAAAAATAAAATGGCAATTATGTGGAAACTTATCGATAGTCAAGCAATAATATTATACATCTATATAATGATGTAATTATAAATATAAAATAAAAATATTCTATTTACTTGATGCGTGGGAGAACAACCATTATCTTGACTATAAAGTCCAGCGAGTTCATAAACTCCATTTTCTCTTTCGCAAGCTAATGGCGCACCAATTTCGGTTTGGCACATATTATGATTTATATTTTGTGGTTTTACACAAACAGTTCCATATTCCACATCTATATTGTACTGTTGTTGAGACGCATGTTGCGTACATACATCATGAGGTAAAATATTAACATCAAGACTATTCATAACAGCTCCAAGTGCATGTACTAAAATTAAACATATTTACTTTTATATTTTAAATTCATATTATCTTACGTATGTATATGTGAATAGTTATTACCTTTAATAACAGCTTGACCCCAACCTGTTACAATGCATTTGTTTAACTTATGAGTTTGAGATAGATTTGGCATGCACAATGGATTTACATGGGCATCGTAGGCCACAGCATGTTCCAAGAAAAGTGCTGCAAGATCGTTTACTGAAGATCCCAACACATAATTTGGATGAATAACTATAGATGTAACATTAGTAATTTCAAATGGAAGTGGTTCTTCGTGTTTAAGTTCATATCCTAATTTCCATTCTCCAGATTTGACTGCGATTTCATGTGGTCTAAATCTGGTATAAACAAAATATATATAAAATTGTAGCTTTGCATAAAGCATTCTTAGATAGCTTTCACTTAAATGTAGCATATGCTTATAAAATGAATATCCTACCCATTTACACAATAAGCTGTTGTTAGAACAATGTTTGGTGCTACTATTACTCCTGAGCACAATATAGTACGATATTCATTTGACAATATCATAGCTTGCCATGGAATTTCACCAAAAGATGTAACAGGTTTGTCTAATTTATCAGTATGTGGAACCTTATGAAGAATATTAAAATATTTTAAATAAATACACAGTTATTTCATATGAATATAAATAACATAATGAGTTAATCTTAATATATAATACCTACGTTATTTCTTACTCCACATTCATTTTGTCTATGCTGGGGTATTATCGGTGCAGAATTTTGTACTTCAGATTCATAGGGATTCGTTGAAAACGGTCTTGGTACAATGGAAGGTGTTTCGATCGATATCGATGGATTCGGCGAAGGGAAAGGTCGAACGGTAACTTGTTGTGGCATATTAGCGGAAAATTCGGGGACTTTATGATTATCCACATATTGCGGAATGGGTTCACCGATAGTAGTCGTTCTAACAGTTGAAAATTTGTTTGGTTGAAATTGTGTAGATACAGGTGGTCTCGGGTTGTTAGGTATAGATGATTTAACAGTAGGTACTGTTTTTGTTCCACTAATTTGCTTCTTCGGAGGTCGTACTTTTGCTATATTTAAAAATGTTGGGAATCCTTGTTCATCGAAACCACCAGAATAATTTGCAGGTAAATTACCCGTTGGCCAGGGATCTACATAATTCGGATCACGACAGCATTTTCCAATGATTCCGCTTTCAGTATCTTTACAATTCTATGAAGGCAAAATAAAAATTCATTTTTAAGATAAGACAATTATTTCCATATTTAATATACTATCGTATACCTCTCTTTAACATGTTAAGTGCCGAGCCGATTTGTCATAATCTCATATATTCGTCGCTTCAAACACCGTGTCGGTCACCAGTGATCGCCGTTGCACTTAACATGTTAAATATATTTTACAATTTGCAACTTACGCTCAGTGGAACACGTCGCAAGAGATCTTTCTCTGTAAATACAACAGGCTCTGTACTAATTACTCCTTCTTTGGTACAAAATCGTTCCTCTACACAAAGTAAAGCTGCCGCACAACCTAATTGTACCGGTGCTTGAAAACCGGTCGATCCTGAACTCGGTAAGTCTAATGGTGGTTCAACCTTGCCGGCACCAATATCGCTGCCTCCAGCTGAAAGATCGTATAACAATTTCAATGAGTAAATTTATAAAACTAATAAATTAAATATTGCTTGCATAGAAAGAAACAATCTCTATCAAGATAGTTACCTTCTTTAGGTGCTTCTTCAAAGCTCGTACCAGAACTTTCTGTTAGTGGAGGAGACGTTGCTACACCTGAGCCTATGTCTGTACCTTGTAGAAAATCAGTACCTGGCGAACCCACAGTTTGTTCAACACCATTTTCTACCGGCGATTCTACTCCTTGAGTTGAACCGAAATCAACAAAAACGTGATGCTGATCCACTTGTGCTGGCTGTACAAATGTTGGTTGGTCGGTTACATGAAAATCAGGTTCCGAAGAAGGAACGTGTACGATACCAACATCGGACGGTGATTGTTCGTGATAATCTTTCACGATACAACATACTTCGTATTGGAGATTGCATTGTTGAATCTAAATGACAAAGAGCGTAAACGGAAAATAAAAATACGTAAAATCGAAAAAAGAATTATAATTTCCTCTATTAAAATAAAAATATATTACCTCACGTTTATTGTAAATGAATTCTTTTTTTACGGACTGAGCGTATCCGTTTATGCAATGATCTTTATGTACACAGAACTTATTTTCTCCACTGCAAGACACAGTTAATCCTACTCCGTTTATTGGCTCTTCTTTAGGTACTGGAAAGCTAATAAAGTCGGATACATCCGAGTTCTGAGGTATTAAACTGGGATGTATGTCGGACGGGTTATTGTAAAATTCTGTAATAATTATTGTGTTACAAATAAACAAGAAAATATCAGAACATATTTATTATAATTAGAAAGTAGAAGTGGATGTAGAAGCCGATTTAGATGTAAGTACCAAATATTATAATTCTTACCTGAATTCGATTGATCCAAACCCGCTCCAATTTGAGCGATTTCTTGCTCTTTTGAAATATGTGGCACAGTATTAAAAAAGCTATTATCCTGTTGTTGCTGCTGTTCTTGCTTATCGTCATACCATTGTACCGATTGTTCTATAAACCCAATTAAAATGGGTAAATGATATAACAAAAACAAAGTAATGGTATCCATTTACTGAAAACTTACGCTGTGAAAAATAGTCTGGAACTTGACTATAGGGAAGCCCATTTGCATATGCAGTTGATATTAATGCAATCAGAAGCATCCGTAACGGTGTTCTCATTTTGAGCGCCTCGTAACAGTTTGAAAAGATCTATTATAAAATACTATTACGGTTTGCGAGCGAAAAGATCGAATGCGACCGCGCTGAAGATCAATTTTTTAACAGCTTTAAAACTATTTACTCGTTTGTATATAAATGCGAGTATAATATTAAATTGTCCAAAGATTTAGTAATTTATTTTTACAATTTATAACAAAAAATGGGACGACGCATATCTAAATTTCTATTAATATTCGAATTTGAAATCATTCAAGAAAAATGACCCGTCAAAAAAGTGATACGTCCGATAACGAGTCATCCATTATCGAACGATATATTTAAAATAAAGACGTAGCGAAAGAATGTTTCGTAGGCGAAAGTCAAAGGAGCGAGAGGATGATAGATGCGAAGAGTAGAGAGATCGGACTATAGACAAATCTGATTAGAAGGCGCGGAAAGGTATTAGATATATATATATGTGGTAAGTTAAGACCGTTCGATACGAATGAATTATAATCGATGATCGATACGATATGATCTCGGGGACCTGCAATAAATATGCACGTATCCAAAAAGATAACAATAATAAGGATAATATATAATAATGGTCTCGATCGAAATGGTAATAATCGGAATGAACTGTAATAAGTCGAAAATGAAAGATATATCGTATCTCCCCGACTCATTTTATAACAAGGAGAAAAGACCTTTCGGATTTCGAGAAACCTGCTTCACCACTCTCGCCAAAGATGAGAATTTTTATTTTAATTTTATTCCGACGAACTGCGTCGCGCAACACACGTACCATCACTAGATCGGATCATACGTTTCGTCTTGATCCTTTTTGCGATCGCTCGTTGAACTAAAATTGTATGTACGTACGGATTTGTCCTAAAACATACTTCCCCCTTACGCTAAGCGGGCACTTTCTTGTCAATTAATTTAACCGAGCCATCCGTCGTCACTGTAAAATTTACAATCGATCATCGAATCACGTGGCAAAAGAATTTCTTCGGGAAGATTCGCAAAATGAATCAGTGGACGCGTGCTTAATTACCGAAAATATCGTGACTTTCGAAGAATTACATTCATCGAGTCGGACGACGAGAGCGGCGCGAAAGAAAACGAAGAGACGGCTCCTTTTCTACACGGGCATTAATTAGTAAGTTAATTTATTTCTTTCTCCTGGTATAATCCGATCTGAGAAGAAACGCAATCGACGAGGAGGGAGTTAAAACCAAAAGTGAAATCCGCGGAAAGGAAAGCAATAAAAATCTCGACGCGGGAGGTGGCTTTTGAAACATTCCGATCTAACGCGGATACGCCAAAGGTCTTTCTTCTTTTCTCTATTTTTTCTCCCTCTCCTCCCACTCTTTTCATCCTTCTTCATATTTTCTTTTTCTTTTTCACGTATTTTTCTCATCTCTTTCCTTGCCTTCTGTTTTCTTCTTTCTCTCTCGTTTTTACGCCTCCTTCATTCCGTGGGATGTCACTCCGTAATACACGAAGCACGTTAGTTAGACGACTCACTTTCACTGCTTTTCAAGGCGGCCGATTTTGTATGCGTCATTTCGTCTAGATGTTTTTGACAGGATGAATTCTCATGCACGCTTGACGCAACTTTTGGACGCAAGGTTGAACTTCTTTTTCATTCTTTCTTCCTTTCTTTCTCTCTCTCTCTCTCTCTCTCTCTCTCTCTCTTTCTCTCTCTGTCTATCTTTCCTATTTCTTTCTCCAGAGATTAAAAACGTAGAAGCAATTTACCTTCGGCCTTTAAGGTCGTGTGTTTTTGGATTAGCAATTCACCGATGTTCTTCGTCCTCTTCTTCTTCGTATTCCAAATATATTTTCAAAAATGCTTTCATTCTCGACGCCTCTCCGATGATCTCATCCGGATTTTCGAATGTGATTTTGGTCCTTTACAATGATTCGTAGACATATCTTGATTGGATTCGTTGGTCAAGGTCAATTACAAAACGACAAAACAAAATATGTCCGGTCATCGAGTATCGCGCAACAACTCGCTTTGACGTTTGTGATAAATGCGATATGGATGTGATACGTACAACGTATGTAAGGTACCTATGTTGGTGGTTGTTTGCCTAAATGCCAAAAGAATTCATTTCTCTTTTTTTCTTTCCTCGGGGAAAGGCACTGCAAAATCAAACGGTAAAATGTGTTTTGACCTCTATACGTGAGAAAAGAATGCGGACAGAAATTCCGTCCCACACAGAGCCGCGCTCGCGCGGGCGGCAAACATGTACGTGTACGAATAATAAAAAAAATATTACGGCTATTAAAAATGAATTCTTGCGTGAGCCGTTTAGTTTGAAAAGTGGTATAGGTCACTTTGTTTTCAAAGCGAGATGTCTAACGTGTCTAAAAAATTAATGCTAATTTTAAAGAAGATTTACATGTATTTGTTATCTCGGGTACTTATATTTTTCTCGGTATGAATAATTTCGCAGAGACGTTAACGAATCACCATTTTTTATTGCTACAAAATAAACGGCTCACATATGCCTACGTATACTATACTGTTACGTTTTTAAATAAGAAAGAGGCGAGTCAAAAAGAATAAAGTTGGTTTTTTTTATATTATCTTGATCTTTGTGAGCTTCGGTAGCAGGAGAACGAATAATGGCGATGTAACATTGAAATTGTTTCTGTTTATCGGAAAAGTGAATTTGATTCGAAAAAATGCATCTCGATCTTTAATAGGACAATGCAGAAATCGTACTATATACAACTTCTAGATTTCTATATAGTTATTTACGTATCGTTCTTTATTTTTTGTACTCTTTATGCATTATCATTAAATATAGTAAAGTTTTGACACAGGTGCATAATTCGTTGACCTTTTTTTTGAAAATTTCGGTTTTTGCACCGACGTCCTCGTCAATTTTCAAGGCTGACGCTCTCAAACATATTTTAGTCATCACTGTAAACGCACTCGCTCGTACTAGCTCTTTGATGCGCCGTACTCGAGCAAAAAGCGTGCGTTCGTAATTTAAAGCGCGCCTGCGTCAAAATTAGGTAAATTGACAGATCAAACGAAGTCCCAGACACCGGATTACGATCTTCTTTCTTTTTTTCTTTCTTTCTTTTCTTTTTTGGTTCCAGAAGATTATCGGAGAAGGAGGATGACAATTCCCGACGACGAAGATGATTATGATCTCCCGCAAAAATGATGCGCTTTCGAAAAAGGCGTATCGCTCGTTCGAAAGCCGTGCGGCGTCGTGTATCGATCGAGAGACGATTTCGCGTATCGATAAAACGTGCGATACAGAAATGTGGGTTATAGGTAATATCGTCGCGAGGGGTATTTGGGCATGCTTTCTCAAGATCGTCGAAAGGAAACGTTCGCTCCGAGAGAAGAAAAGAAAAAGGAAAGAAAAAAGCGTGCACACGTGCGCACACATACACCACATGGAGAAGAGTCGATGGTACGTTTTCGAAAAGAAGTATCCGGTAATTTTTATACTTTCGTACATATACATGTATACACGAGTATATACATGTACAAGTATGTATTTATACTACTGTAAATATATTTATGAACATGCGCATGTTGTATATAGTTTTGTACAAGAATATACAAATTATCGGATACGAATATACATGTGTCCGTATAAATAAAATAAATATATTTATAAACGTGTATATGTATGTAAGAGAATATACAAATATATGTGTAATACGTATACACATACACACACGCAAATATGTATATAAATTGGTGACCGCTACCTTGCCGGCGGTAACATCCTTGTAAATTTAGATCTTAAATTTTCACTTTCTGGAACGTGAAAGCTGACTCTCCGACGTCATGTAATTATTGCTCTCCTGTCCGGTGTGTCGTTTCGAAAGCATTTATAGGAGAATCCGGGATAAAGATCCACCTTCGCAAATTTTTCTACGAATTGAGTTTGATACGATATCTAATAGGTTGTAACATGAATAACTTCGGTCGTGAAAATGAACGTATTCTAATTCTAAAAATTGTATTAACCAATTGATTGTATTAACCATCCAAGAAAAAAATTTGTCGAAAAGTCAATTTGCGAAAAACTGTCATAAGTAACAATGGCGATTACATAACTGATCGAGCGTGATTCTTTAACTTGTCAACAAATAACAAAATTATTGAATATAATCGAACCTATTTCCATTACCTTATTTCTATTCTCGCGGTCGTTCTATCGGAAGGACGATACTTATGATGTAGGTGGACGAAACTATACCGCGTTATGTCACGATAGTAATGAAAGAAGAAAAATGAAAATATAAGTAGGAGTAGTAGGCGGCATGAAAAATGGAAGGATTAACACGCTTACACCCACGTTATATCCGTACATACTACACTCGAGCTTACTATAATAAAAGAAAACCATGTTACGCGTACTTACTTCGATGATCTCCGTATCCTCCTGCGGAATATGCGTACACACGTGTCTCTTAAAAGAAAGTCAATATAACTGGCGATGGTTTCATATCCCTTCTTCTCTTATAGTATCCGCTGATATTGAGTATCTCCCCCCTACCTCTCACCCCACCACCCCGGATGTCCGCTTAAATTTCGGTCCTTCGGCATCCTTCTATGTGCCGATGAGTCGAGGAGCCGCGGATGGATGCGTTAACTCCTTCGACCGATTTGTAGAATCACGGATTTGATTTTTGAAACATTTTTTTCGTCACACGGATATGTTTCTTTCTTTTTCTATCCTTTTTCTATCCTCCTCCTCCTCCTCCTCATTCTTTTTTTTTCTTTTTTTGAATTACCACGATTCATCGTAATGGATTGACTCACGGACTCCCACGATACAACGCGCATAGAGAGATAGGTAGAGGATGGCGAGACGGATGGAGGTATGTAGATTCTTCGACTAGGTATTCCTATCTTTTTCTTTTTTTTCTTTTTCTTCTTTCCGAGAGCGCCGATTTTTTACGGGAAAGATCCTCTTCTCTTTCCTCTTTGTAGGTACCTACAGAAAGAATTCTTGATCGGTTCGTCACGACGATTGCGTTATCGAAACAAAGAAGAATCAGAGGCGGGAATTCACATTTGGCTCGAATACCAGGAGAGGTGCCGTTTTGGGATTTTATATTTAGATCTGCAACCAGTTAATTTTTGTTTACTATATGTATGTGTGCATGTATAATAGAGAACATATATAAATTGGGTGTCGAGAAGCAAAAGAACCGACATTTTTTTTATGGATTCGCTTCATTTGGTACGCCAAATAAATTTAAGGAATACAAATTTCACTGCTAGATTTTGCATAATCAAGTAGTCACAAAACTTCAATCGCGGCAGCTATATCCAAATTTCTATGCGACCGAGAGATGGGACATCATTTCATAACGTTCGCACAAAGGAATTTACATTTTGCTTTGTGTCCGCTTGCAGTGACCGTAAAAAGTATTCATATCTTTTTGAAAAAGTATATGATTTTCTAGCTATTTCCAGAGTCAGTTTATTTTTGTTACAAGATTTATCTATTCGCTTTCTATAACAGGACTCGATAGAAAAAGCTGTTAAAAATGTATATCTTTGTATTTTAAAAACACATCTTAACGTAGTTTAGAATTGTTCCCCTAATTACATACCGCTTCGTTTATTTATAAAAAAAATGTTATTCAAGTTAAAAAAGCGTAAGTACATATACTTATTCTATTCACAATGACGCGAATCCCGTTGATACAGAATCGTATTGTATACGATCGATCGATCGCGTTATTTCGAAAGATCGAACCGCCTTCGCTAACGCGAGTTTCATTGCAAATACCCCAGAGCAGCACGATTAGCTCGTCGATCGCCTTTAACGGCTAGACTAACTTTTTCGACAGGTGAATAAACCGGGCTATGCCTGCTTTGAACTGGTTCCGGGGCCCGTTAAAGCCCGAGGGATATCAGCTATCTTTTTTTTTTTATTATTATTTTTATACGCTATCATTGTACAAACGACGACGAGATTTCGTAGCGATATGTATCGTGCTGGTGGGCCTAGAGCCTAGAGGTCCGAAGGAGGCCCACTGGTCCACTATTCGCGTCGAATATTTCTCATTTCTATCGAGATCCAGAAGGGGGTCTAGATCTTCAAAGAAGCTTCCGTTAACTCGTCGCGCGTAGACTCGTAAAGGCACAGATTATGTCGATTATTGGTTCGTAAATATAAATTTATCGTTTAACGAGCAACGCGTTTGATATGTAGGAACATCATTCACGAATTAACTACGATCGTTTATTGCGCTTTACGTAAGAAATTTATGTCCCGCGAGTATGCTAATGACGCATGGGAATATACTCTCACTGTGTACGGGTATTTTCATGAGGGGCACAACCATATCTTCAATTTCTGTCACTTCTTTTTGACAATTCCGTGACACTCGTTGACTGCATCGTAAATTATGCTTCGTTTCCTTAATGTTATAAACTGATCCTTTATTTCCGATGTAAAATGTAACCGTAATCGGATGTACGACTGTACGGGATCTCCTTCCGTTTTCTTCTAAAATTCGCGAATGATATAATATTTTATTGGCGCTTCGAAACGGACGTTGAAAATATTTCGTATTTTTAACTTTTCTACGTATAATATCGTCGTTAAAATACCATGATGTAAAAGCGAAGAGTAAGAATTACAAGGGAAGTCGAAGAAATTCGTTTTGGCATCTTCTTTGGGAAGAGAAAGTTTCGTGTCATAGATCAATTCATTTTCAAAGGGCCATTCGTCCTACCTCTTTCAATCGCGTCTAACAAATTGTGTTTCGTTATTAGCTGGGTGAATACGTACTATCCCAATCGAAAGTGTTGCGTAAAAAAGTTATTTTATACTTTTCAGCGCTTTCTTCCACTCCATGTTTGAAGTCGGTTATTATTTTATTTTTTTTTATATAGTTAAACGTTGTATAAAGTCATATTCTCGATGCCTGAACTATCAAACTAAAAATATTAATCTTTATTAATTCGGTTTTCAAATGAGTAATTATTTTAATATACTGCGATAAATATCTATAAAGCAAAGGCGAGTTATTTAAAAAAATAAGCTATATACTCACCACCTTCATCCTAGCTGTTGCTCATGAACGTTTTTTGCATAGATTCAGGCGCTTGTACTCAATTTCTCTTCGATAGTGATTGTATGTAGCGTGGTAATGATAGCCTCTGTTACAACCTTTAAAGTTTCGATGACGCTGATATAGCCAAGTTTTTGTGCAATATCCAAGACGGTCTGTCCATTCTGCAAAACGAAAAATAATCGCATTGTAAATATTTCTACATAAGTCTTACTTTTAAAACCGAAAGTGTTAATTTTAGCTGCTTACATTGGTTACAGCATTCGTTCGCTTTGTGACATTGCGTTTGGGTGTAACGTGCCTAGTTGACCAAGTTACGTTGCAAAATCAATCGCTAGGGCAGTATCATACTTTACGTATGAGTATAAAAGTTTCAAATTTGAAGAAATGCATCCGTCGATTACTTTCGATGATAAAGTCGTGGGAGAAATAATTTGCAACGCCATCTGAAGAATGTTCCTAGAAACTACTCGTAGTTTTCCAAACTGCCGATAAAAAATGAACTCTAATATCGATACCACAGGAAACTCTCGAGTAGTTTCTAGGAACGTTCTTCAGATGGCGCTGCAAATTATTTCTCCCGCGGCTATCATCGCAAATAATCGATCGACATTTCTTCAATTTTAACACTAATTACATAATATTATACTACATTATAGTATGTATTCTAATGATAAAATTAATAAGAGTTAATTACAGGTATTTATTTGTCATGTTATATAATATTCTTTTAACATTCGAGCAAAAAGATCAATTTCAGTTATTGCGAATGACAAGTATTTGTATATTCATATCTAAAGGCAGATTTGGATCATTAAATGAACATGCACCTTGCGATAAACATTCGGAATACATTTAAATTACTATTCTAGTAGAGATTTTTAAACGCGGCCTAAAAGTACTGAAATGTCAAGATAAAATTTGCGAACATCGCTTATAGAATTTTCGGAGTCTACGCGGGTTATTGATTTTTAACAAACGGTCATAATGCGTATGTATGCTAAGGTGTTTATAAAGTAGAGATATATTACAGTAGAGTAGCTCTGCAGGATACGGTTACGAATCTGAAATTGCGTCAACGATTACATAGTAGAGAAATCTTGAGAGGCGTACCAAAAGCGTTTGAATATTACAATTAACATAAATTTAAAAATACTTAATATTTTTCTCTAAACGCGTGAAGTAATCTCACAGAATCTTTTGTTGAGAAAAAGCTAGTAAAACTTACGCTCGTATCTAAGTTTTAATTAATATCATAAAGAATTCTTTTTAATTTCTTTACCAGAAAAATATGAAAGGTACGGTATACCCTGCATGTCGAATATATCGCATATAGAATTTCTTATAAACTTATTTAACGTTTTCAACGTAGTCGACGATGTACATATACTGATATTATCTCGTAATTTCACAAATGACTATATACACATTGTTTCAAGTCGACTTCGTTAATTTTTCTTTCTTTTTTCACAAGAAACAACGTGCGTACATCGTTCGCGACGTTGATAGAACTATGTTAATATAATAAACATCATCGTAATATCAATAGATCGTATTTTAAAATTTGTAAGTAAATCAATAAGGTACAGGAGAATCACACGAAGCGTCAGCTCATCGGAGCCGCGCTTCTTTTATTTGGTCGAGACTACCAAGGTACTATACGTTACTCGTCCATTGGAATTTTCAACCCAGACACCGAATGTAATTATTGTAATAACCATAATTGCGTTAACACGGTTTAACACGCAATTATGACGATGTCTCGGTTGAGATCTCCTTGCCATTTCTTTTTATCCTTCCGCCAAATCATCCGCTAGTAGGTTTTTATAATCATGGATAAAATCACTTAGAAGTGAAGGATATTGGTGGTCGCGGAGATTTCTAAGATGTTGCTTCGAGTACTGACAAAGACGTCTTTATAGCGAGCATAACTAGTATTTAAAAGGCCCCAGGAAAAGTGTTCGCGTCAAAAAATCTAATATCTCCCTTTCTTTCTTTTTTCTGCTTCAACATCATTAATTCCTAAGATTATCGTCGGCGAAATCAGCGCTTTGATATTACGTACTTCCACTTGGACGTTTTCGATATCAAAATCCATTCGCGTTGTCGTTACGTATTTAAATATCGGAATGGCCATGTAATGCTTGAGATATAAGTTAAAAGTTATGAAAAAGTAGAAAAATCGTATATTCGTAAATCGACGGGTATAGAAAGCTGAAGAAATAGATTACGTTGAGCTCGATGAAAATAAAAAAAGCATAGTAACTTATACTCTTTGATTGTTAAATTAATAAATAGCGTTAACCGTGTACATAAGAAATCGTTTCATTTAAATTTCCCCTTGCTCGTCGCGAATCGTGGAAGTTACGTCCAAGTAAAATGTAGTTTTTCCCTTATCTTAACGAAGTTATAAGTGACGACTCACTCTACTTGAACGATCTCCGCTGAAAGTTTCGATAATGTTCCTCGATTATCGCGTAACTGACGTGGCACGGTTGAAAGACTGAGTAGATAAGGTAGTATATAGGTACATACATATTTACAAACGCGCTTTGAAATAGTTCTCACTCGTCGTTTTCAGAGAAGACCGTCGACCGTCTCGTATATTTTTCCATTAGCTATTTTCAAACGTTAGAAACACGCGCGATCGTTCGTTCGCGTCAACTGGAGGTATATTTTTCTACGCGTGACCGCTAATCGACGTCTACCGTTCATGCATCTCAATTATTATGTATTTATTTATTTATTATTATTGGCATTAATTGAAAAGTGAAAAGTTTCTCGCAAGATACTCGGAACAAGAAGGAAAGAGAAGAGAGAAATAGAATAAATATGACGCCGATGAAAGATCGAACGACGGTTGTCCTTTGTAAAGATAATCGACACGTGAGACTATTTCACGCGCAAACTGTTATCGATCGCGGAAGGAAATCATAAAGGTTTCGGTTATCGAATCGAGTAGTTACGAAGACAGAAACGTCGAACTCTCACAAGACCGTGTCGAGAGTGTCGAGACTTCGTAATAACTGCTCGTCCTTAGAACACCATTGCACCAATTCCTCGATAGTTACCACGCCATCTTTATTCGCATCCATCAGCTGAAAAATGAAAAAACCGGGCTTGTTAACATCTCCCATTTGTTTCATCTAAAGATCCAATCGTTTATTATTTTGCTATAGCTTAAACATAAAGTAAGTTGAGCGAGTCCCGCTTGCGTAACTCACGTGAAAGATACGATCGACGTGTTCGCGAGCAGCCAAATGCGGCTCGACTATTTGCGGTTGAGTATAACGACCTAGCATTTCGTAAATGGATCCAACGACGTCCAGCATCTCTTCTTTACTTATCAGTCCATCTCCGTCCAAGTCGTACAATCCGAAGACCCATTGAAGCTTTTCCTCCACCGAGCCTCTCGATACTTTCGACAGGATCGTCAGGAACTCCTGTGTGTAAATACGTTATAAACTTTCATTTTAAAGCAACGAAATGTTTCTATAAAAATTACATTATGTCTTACCTCGAAGCTTATTTTGCCGGAGGGTTTCCTCTTCATAGTATTGAACACGTAATGAGCGTATTGGCTGGCATCTAAAATTATTTAATGTATTAGATACATTTATTTATATTGAAATCATATTGAAATAACAAAATTCTTACCTCCCTGGGGGAAAAATTGAGAGAAGATTTGTTTAAAGGCCTCCTCGTCGACCAAACCTGTAGGGCACTCCTGTTTAAATCCACGATAAATCAATTGTATTTCTTTCCTGGAGAATCTTGTGTTCGCCGCTAAAGTGGCCAATTCTTCGGGCTTGTGTCTTCCACCCAGGGCTAGGGTGCCACCTCCAGAACCCCCTAAAACGTCCCCGAGTTCTTCAAGTTCTCCTTCTGCAACGTTGTCAAGGGGGGCTTCACTCTTAATACTGCACCACGTAAAGATGACGCTCCGATTCTACGATACCATCTTGCTTTCTTGTGCTTTTTACATTTTTTTTACAATTTTGTATTTGTTTGTCGGAAGCAAACAGGGTGAGTATTCTTCCTCCTCTC
>JAIFRP010000030.1:2319036-2332054 GCA_032403825.1 Odynerus spinipes
ATATTTTTTTATTTTGTTTCTACTACCAGACTAAAGAAAGGGAGAGAGGAGGAAGCAATGTTTCTACTTACAGAGACAGAGTGTGATTCTTTACGGTGCAACGAACAAATTCATACGGGTGGCTAAACGGATGCACCTTCTGACAAAACGGATGCACTTATATTTCCGAGGATTTCTACCAAAGGCAATGTGATGATTGAGAGCATCCGCAAGTATTCGGAGTATGTATGTAATAACGGGTGCAACGTATTTGCAGAGTGAGCTGAGTGCGTATTTCCACCACCACCACCACCACCCCTTTCCAGCGTTTCAGCAATATTTAACACTAGAACTAGCAAAGTCTTCGAAACGAGAAATATTGAATCGTTTCTTTTACGATTATCAAAATCAAATATCGTTTCTTTTCTGATCACGTTCGGCATTGATAGTTCTAATATTAATCATACACAATCTTATTTTTTAGTATTTCGAGTTTGTTCTCCGACGAATTCCTATTATTTAAATTATTACATTAGATCGTATCTTCGAAGATGAAAGTACGCACGAATTCGTTAAAGATAGAGAGAGATAGAGATATTTTGCAAATCTAAAGGGAGTTTTCTCTCTAAACACGTCTAAAACGTTCCTACGGATCTAAGGGATGGGTTTACTTTAAATTCGACCCGTTGAGCTGACTCATAGGACTCCATCTATAATTTCATATGCATATATAAAAATTGGTGTATAAAATAATGATTAAATAACTGAAATTTAATACGAGAAAAATGATTGTTCTATTATCCGAAAATTCCAATATCCAAACACATTTGCCTTCCCATTAATTCGTATATGGAAGACTCTATTGTATTTTCGATCGGAAACGTCGGCAGCTCGTTTCGAGGAAAATTTAAAGTAACGAAGCTGTTTATGATTATGTACATTCGTCCAGAGCATTAACTAAAGGTACGATCGAGTCTAAGAAGGTACGATCATACATTTCACTGTAGCAACGAGAATCTACTGACAAAACACTATTTATCTATATTATCGTTTTTCTAAAAGGACGTGAAGATAGCTAGATAGATAATAGAAATAGGTTGAGAGGAGAGGAAGAAAAATAATCTATACTTAAATCACTACCCCCTAATTGGCCTAATTAATGTGCCTTACACGACGCAATCCGGCACTCTACGTTCGCCATGCAAGTGTAACATTCATTAATTATCAAATCTCGACATGCCCTTTTCGTCTCCTTCTTCTACCTCATCTACTATCATAATAGAGGCGAGCAATGAAACGAGTGGATTGATCTACTTGAAAGGTCGAACACGTCGAAAATGGCGTTTAAAGGCCGATCGATCGTTCGACCATCGTGCTAACGGTTTCGACGATATATACTCGCTAGTGCTCACGTTTTAGCACGATAATGTTTTCATGAGATTCACGTTGGCGATATCGATGAGATAGGAGCCTACCCGTAACAGGTTTCATCAGGGGTGTTGAATTCGGTCGATTTTTATGGATAAGGGTTGGAAAGTTCGGCTTATAAATTTACGAGCGCAAGGGAAGATAAAATTGCTTAAAAGATAATCCAAAAAATCGTTGGAAATCAATTTACGTATGTACGTCATTAATTCGTCTACTTTGTGAATATTATATTACCACTATATTTTTTGTGTGACGCAAAAGATCGATTTAAATGTCTAAAAGAGGAGACGCGTCGAGCTTAATTGGACAAAGGGAAATTAAAAGAGGAAGGTAGAGATTAAAAGGAACGATGAAAGTCACGATAACAACAAACAAGATATTTTAAGAAATATCGAAGGTCTACCATCGGACGATGATCGCGTGGAGTAGCTTGCTCGCGAGTATTTTCCCTCTTTATAAAGAGTTAATCAATGAACAAAAAAAAATATGCACGTGTGTGTCGTAAAGCGAGAGGGGAAATAAGAGAAAGCGAAAGAGCGAGCGAGTGAGTGAGTGAGTGAGTGAGTAAATGAGAGAGAGAGAGAGAGAGAGAGAGCTCCTGGTCCCGGGCATCCGGCGTTACCATGACGACGGGTCAGCTCCTACCCCGTGACTCGCCCGCGTTTTTCACCCCACTTTCACAATCTTTGTAAGGATTGTTCGTCGATCGAAGTAAGTTGATATTGTTGTTGTTGTTGTTGTTAATGAAGAAGAAGAAGAGGAAATGAAAAGATATTCGAGCTATATCGAGACCCTCGCCTCTTTTATTCGTATATCTACTACCATAGGGACGTGTGTTTCTAAAGATAATTTCTAAAGTTGTTATATAGGGTAGTTCGATAACTATTATCACTTGAAGTATCTTAGGAACGATAGGAAGTATCTTAGGAAGGGAAAGAAAATTTGTTTACGTATCAAACAAATTTCTCCTTAACTTCCATATGTGACCACGAAGATATTAAAGATGATAATAATTATCGGATCACCTTGTATACGTGACTGAATCAAAGGGTATAGAAGAAGAGAGGGTCATCCTCGGAGACTGACTATAAAAGTTACTTGCATGTGCGTGTACGTGGGTCTATTAACGGAAGAACAAATAGAGATAGATTGAGAGATAGAAAGAAAACGAGAGAAAGAGAGAAAGTAGGTAAAGAAACTAAGGAAACTAAGAATAAGAATAAGGTTTCGGGTGATCTTCTCCGTCGAAGGAGCCTCGCACCTTGGCGCTGCATCTCCATCGAAACTTTTAACGCTGTCGCACCTCCGACGAGTAACGCTTGAAGGTACTGATAACGAACAAGACGAAGAAGAAATAAAGGATAAAGAAGGAACCAAGAAAGAGAGAGTAAGTAAGAAAGAAATAGATAGAGATAGAGAAATCGATAGAATTGGGAATCCTCGATTAAAAGAGGAAAGGAAGAGAAAGGATCAAGCCGGAAGCGTTCGTCGTTTGTTTCTTCGCGGGCTCGTTAAGAAATCCTCTCACTCCGCGGCTTCGCTAGGAAGACGATCATCGAGTAGTAGAAGAAGATACATCTCGTCGAATTGTCCTAGCTGCGATCGCACCACGCCGATAACGCACCACGATTACGGAGGACGGAGGTCTTGGCCCTAAGATTGGTGAACTTACGTTTCTCGCGGCTCTTACGTGCCTTCATTGGCCGTATCCGGTACAAACGTAGACCGGCGGCGAACCGATCTCGCTCCGCCGGAAAGAGAGAAAGAGAGAAGAGAGAGAAAGAAAGAGCGAGAGTGAGAGTAAGAGAGATAAAGAAAGATGGAGGTGAAGGATAGACCTAGTGCTCCCTCTTCCACTTGTTTAAATAATCGATTATCGTTTTCTATTCTTGAAGATTCTTCTATCTCTTTTCTTTCCTTTTTTTCTCTCTTCTGTTCTTTCTTTCTTTCTTTCCTTTTAGCAAAACGAGGGGAATTTATCGTTCGCGAATCGTTCACTCCTGGTCAACCCTTCTCTCGTTCGATCGTGTCCCCTCTCTCACTTCGTCTCTTCTATAAGCGCGCGAACGACGATGCAACGCGTTCGCCTCGTCGTCCTCCACTGAGAAACTACTCGTCTCTCGGAATACCGGAAAGCGAACGCACGTCCACCTCGCGCGCAAGTCACTTTCCGTCTTTCTTTAACGTCTCCTTCGAGTAAACGATATGCTCGCGGCAAAACTATCGTGCCGATACACGCGGTACGCTCTTATGGTTCTTCTAATGTTGTCTTTTTCTATCTTTAATACGTTCAGCATCAAACATACTTCTAGAGTTGACAGTGATTCTAAAAAACAGCAAAAGTTAACAAATTTTGTAATATAATTTTTAATAATATCGTTTTATTATTTTTTCCATGTTACTGAATACCTGTGTGTATTTATATAATAAAAGAATACTGTAATCCTTTAAATGAATAACAACAACCGCTGCTTCTTCTTCCCCTTGCTGAAATCTTCTAAATAATGCAGATGGATTAATTTACAAAAATTCTATTCGTTTTAGATGAAATCGGAGTAGGATTGCGCTGTAAACATACTTTATATACTTTGGCGGAATATTCCGTCATCCGTGATATGGCCCACGCAAATTTGACGGAGTTTGATTTCTTCGTACTTGTACTCGTTCGGAAGCAGATCAGATCGATTCATCGTGTTTTCTCCAGAAATAGAGCGATATTATTAATGCAAAAGCGAGGTGGTAATCGTAGCGATCAGACTCCTGTAACCATCGCGACACAATTGCGCGCTAAAGTGGGAAGAATTGATAAAATGATGTTTTTTTAACGTCCTTACCAGATCGAGAGATCTCGAGATATATTTCTTCATAACCACGAATTCGAAATTTATCCTTTTTATCGGATACTTCCAGATCCAAAGGCAAAGGTCGCAACTTCTAAGAATTCGAATCCTTTTCTAACCGTTTTCGTTATTGTTATCACTATCTTCTTCATAGACCATGAAAGAAATCGCGAGAGATTCGACACGTTAAAAGGATACGTACACGGTTTCCTTCTTCCGCGATAGAAAATTCAAAATTTCGTCAAGAACTTCTTCGCGCTTTCCGGTAACAGCAGACGATCCTACTGCTACCTGGCAGATCCGTCAAGCTAGAAGATAGAAGATCTCGCGCGGTTACATGGGCAAAATCTCTCGAGTCCCGGTATTTGAAAATGAATAGCAACGATATCTCAAGATTGTCGTACAAGGAGTTACAAGCGTTAGCTGTGAAATATCGCGTGCCAGGGAACATAAAGGTAAATTGATTTTCTCTCGAGAGATCTTACGTACGTTCTTTCTCATTTTTCACAATTTTTCCGAACTCGCGTAAGGTATTTTTTTCTCTACGTCGTCGTGGATCATTTTCTTCTTCGCGATGTTGAACCACCGAGCATTGATCGACGTTCCGATCGTTTATCCACAGAAGGAACTTCTTATAAAGATTTTACGAGCCGCGAAAAGCCGGGACGATGGCGAGGTGGACAGAATGTTGCACGATTTGAAACAAACAC
The DNA here is from genome assembly GCA_032403825.1 of Odynerus spinipes. Classification (NCBI taxonomy): domain Eukaryota; kingdom Metazoa; phylum Arthropoda; class Insecta; order Hymenoptera; family Vespidae; genus Odynerus; species Odynerus spinipes. Next base: position 2,323,994 of record JAIFRP010000030.1, read on the forward strand.
GAAAGAGGAGAACCCGGAAGAGTAAGTCCGAAAAGCTTGGAATAACCTCGACGCCGATACAGAGTCCGGATAACGTCATGGCCGATGATTATTATCACTCGCAGCAACGACAACAGCAACAACAATCGCCTTATCAATGGGTGAGATTTATCTCTTTCTTTCGTTTTCTTACGTGCGCACGCGCGCGCGCGCTACCCACGCGACTTCTGTATAGCTTTGTATCACGTTCGATCGGTTCGTTTTTATTGATAATTGATCACTTCTTTATGATTCTAACGCGATGGAAGTTTTATCGATCAAAATTTCAAATTAGGAACATCTCGTTGTTCTGAAGTGGTCGTCGTGTGTTTCGTAGTACACTTAGTGTCGATCGTTCTTCACGATCGATATACATATCTCTTTTATGACGATCGATTCCCTTTTGTTTAGAATTGTTTTCGATTTTTGACTTATTTTTATTTTATTAACGAGACCTATAAACACATCTGTATATTCGTTATTTTTATTTTTTACATAAAGAGTTGATAAACTTAAGATAGTAAAAAAATGATATGGCAATACATTTTTCAATTTTTTAAAATCATTTATTAGCTATAATCCTGGGGATACGATGCATTAGATGTAAAATATTGTTTTGAGAAAGTGTCAGTATCCATTCAGTTCTTCTACGAATGCCTTTGTTATCTTTGTATCAGGTTGGAGCGGAAGAAGAAATTATAAGCAGAGAGGACGACAAGATTCCACATTATGAAGAGTTCAAGCAATTTTTGTTGCGGAAAATACAAAGAGAATTTCAAACGTATAACACAAATCATAATTCTCAACATGAATCGGCCATTGTAGATCTCAGAACTGCAGCAAGTAGTTCTACAGCACGTTCCTTTCCCATAGATATAGTTAATTGTTCAAAGTCTAATTTGATAGCCGTTAACGAATCAAATTCTTGCGTGTATCCTTTTGCTAATCATATACAGTATCATCACTTACAAAAAGATTCGAGCAAAAGCACATGTGGATCGATACTTCTAAAAAAGATGTTGCAAGCACCAGTAGGTACAAATTTAGGAGAACTCGCAGCACCGGTGTTTGGAGATTATAGAGTTTGGTCGGTGGAGCAATATCACTCTGACGATATATTAGATAATTCTGATACATTGACGGCAGATTCAGAAGATAACGATAACGAAGATAATCTTGTAATCAATACAGATTGTTATGGAGTATTAAACAACGTTAGGGATGAGTATCTCTTAAATGATGCAAATTTCGTTAAAAATGTACAAGATATCGACCAAATGTCTAACGTATTAACCGACCAAAATAATAATCAATATCGTTACAGTTATGCGAACAATGATGTAAGACAAAATTACCAGACTTGGACCATCTCGAATGTTATGGATCCTTTGGATGATAGCTATATAGACCCAGATATAAGTACTTCCAAAGTACTTCATGCTATTTATCTTGATAATCCGGTAACAAATGCAGGAAATGATAATACAAATTATCGATATAGAATTGCTGAAAACATTTATAATACCAATCAAAATGTAGTTAATGTTAATTCATCCGAAGATCCTTTATATATGTCTTCGAATATAATGTCCAATGTACAGTCTACGTCCATAGATCAACCATATTTTGAGAATAATAATAATAACAAACATGTAAGTGAATCGAGAGAGTATTTCCAGACAATCGGTCCGGCAGCTGGTACAAATCTTACGCAAGATGTACCTATACTTAATCAAGCATTTTCTAATAACGTTCAATGCAATCCTGAAGCTTCTTATCAATACTCTCATTCACGTGAAAATCAACAGTCATACGTCGCTATGTCTCAGAGTCTAGAATCGCAACAATCCAATAGCGTTGTGACATCTCAAGATATAAATGCTTGTAAAGAATCTGTACCTGAAAGAGTACAGTCATACTCCGATGGTAGGTATGCGTTATTTAATTAGAGTTGCAAATTATTTTTAAAAAAAGAAAATACTGAAATACTATAGTTCGGTATATTATGTTTTGATTAAGCATTATGTAATATAAATTTCAGGAGTATTAAGTCCATTTTGGCCAAAGTGGTCCTACAAAAAGTTACCTGAAAATAATCTTGAAAATATTTTAAATTTCAATATATCCAAAACGATAGACTACACAAAGATAGATCAAACATCTTGCATATATTGTTACACTGCGCCAATAGTTACGCATAAAGCCGTACTATCTACCGATGTTTGTTCCCAAAAGATAAAATTAGTCGCGGAACAGAGACATCATTCTTTCTCGCCTTACTGGCTTCTTTATAACGATAGTTCCGCCGGTACGCGCATGGCTAATGTACAAAATAACGCCAACGAATGTAACGAAGAACAAGTATGGATGATCCACGGCACATCGATGTCTAATAATAATACAAATGTCAAAGATTCGATAGACGAGAGCGAGGATTCGATCAATGATGTTTGGATGAATGATTACTCGAAGTATCGAACTCCCCTACAAAAGGACGTAAACAGTTGTGAGAGTATAACTACTGAAGTTTCAGATAGTTTATTTTCTACAATACGCACAGAGGCGAACATAAGAAACGATACTATTACTACAAGTCTGATGCAAGAGGATATACCCTATTGAATTATTTATCTAGCGATGTGTGCCAGTGGTACATTGAATTGTATTATTACCAAAGAAAAGGAACTTCACTTTAGGTCGATTTCTACGGAACGTCGTATACCATTATAAAAATTGTGCGATCTTTCGATCAATCCTTCAACTTTTTACTCAAATTATTATAAGAATTACGAAAGATAAAGTTATTTTGTAAAACGCACATAAATCAAATTCGATGTTATGTATGCCACCTCTGTTAAACGTTGGTAGGAAAACGAAGACTGAGATAATGTGATACACTTAATATGCCTTAAACGAATTTAGATACATTGTTATAGCGTATATAGTTTTTTTTCTATATATTTTGTTTGTATATACGCACACACGTGTATGTATATGTTAAAATAAGAATGGCAAGAGAATACATTTATATCGTGAAAATAACCATTAGTTCTCTGGGCACAATGATTACTAATAGTTTCACGATTTAAAAGAGAGTGTCAAGTACTGACCGAGAGAAAGATTTGCGTTCTACCATAATAAGTGAAGAATTCGCGAGTATATTTTTCATTCGTGGAAATTATCCAGTAAACATTAATTTTGTATCAATCGTTAATTAATTACTATCGAGGGTTTTGTGCTTTTTTTATTACACGTAAAGCGCATTAAACATATCGTGCGAGCCAATCTTATGTGATAATTTTACTCGATCTCGAAACTGAGAAAACGTACCTGCGAAGATACAATTACCAATAAAATGTATCGTTATATTTTTGTTAAAATAAAATAAATAAAACTAGTGTATTTGAAATTATCGCATTAATATAAATTAAACACTACAATATAAAAAGTGATAATAAGGAAACTAGCGTGTTAGGGGATAGTCCGTTCATATCACGACTCACCCAAAACACCTTCCGCTTGAAACTGAGACCGGATGTAGTTGTAGACTCTAACCGGTACGGACTCTCTTCTACGACTTCTATAACCCGCCAATTCATTATCCTTATTTTTCGATGTACTCTGTTTTTCGGAAGATCTTCCCGGGGTCACGGTAACGCTGTACATCTTTCGGTCATTAAATTATATCGAAGTTCATTCAACACGATCAAAGGTTTGCTTAATATGAACCTTCGTCTTTTTTCCGCTTCTTTTTCTCGCCCGAATTGCGGCAACGCGCAACTCTACGTATGGAAAAAAGTCTATAAAAAGGGTACTGATTTATTAACGCGTGCAAAACGCACTCGCTAGAATAAGGTCTACGTCTGAACTGCGTTAGAAAGAAAAAAAAAGTAACCGGATATATACCAAAGAGTCGCGGCGCATTCGCTCTGAATTTAATGAGGTCCTCAAAACGTGGGGCCTAATTATTTCACTCCGGTTTTGTACAATACTCCGTGCTCGCGTTTGTATTTACACACACATATACGTACGTATGCACACGTGCAGCTATTACGTATGATTTTTGGTATGTGTGCACGAAAAGGGGTGCCGTTTAAACACATAGACTTACTTCATCTTTTGAAATTTCGCGCTATAACTATACGAGTGCTGCGTTATAAATTGTGAACCATATCATTTAAATCATACACATAATGAATTAATATAACATTTATGTTTCATACTTATAAAAGACCTAACAATTCTTTTTCTTCTGTGTTTATGAACATGCAACTTTGTTTGACTTCTTTCAGGCGCATACATATTTCAAGTTATGGTATAAATAATATTTTAATCAACGAATGAATGCATTTCCAATGCCTATGTTTATTATTAAATACGAAATCGTCTGATTAATCGTATATTTAATTTATTGCACATTGTATTACGTGAATCGTACATTGTAACATTCATATATATATATATATATTTTAGATGACCCAACGTTATCTTAGATAGTTTTATATCTAGATAAAATCGAATAGTGCTATATAGTGCTCCAAGCTTTTAAGTAACTGCATCCCTAACCTCAAATTGTGCTGAATATCAGACCTTTATTTAATGGTTGAATTTATTAAGAAAAATATTTAATATTAATAAAGAATAAGGTATCTAAGTATGTGCTTTTGTGTTATGTATATTTTATTATATGTTACGGTAGACTATATGTGGTAACATTATTACGATTTCTAATTTAAAATGTATTAAAGAAAATGTAAAGGTTTAGAAGTTATTTATTATTGTTAATTTTATATTTTCAAATTTGAAGAATTCATCATCATGTTGATCATATCTCTTAATAATTAGTGTTGAAAATATAAAGTATAAAAGTGATATTTTTATTTCATCTATAGGTAATTTAAGTATGTTGCGAACAAAACAAATAAGTGGCTTTTGCTCCTTAACACTGGGCAGTGTTGTAAGATGTGAATATTTGGAACCGAATAAAATTTATACTCAATGCATTCGCTGGAAAAGAAAACCAATTTGGTTACCAACAGCAAAAAGTAAGGTTTTTAGAGTAGCCACAAGACCAAAAATTTCTCATGAAGAAGATATAGAACTTCAAAGATTAAATAACAATTACAGAACATACATGAAATCGCTTAAGTAAGTTATGGTATTTTGGGGTAGTTGGCACGTTATACTTCTAATGGTAAACAATAATTTATATTTATTTTTAGAAACTATTTTGAAATTGAGTATAAAGAAGGTCAAATTCAATTCAATGAAGAGGTTGTAAATAAAGCAGCAGAGGAAGATTTTATAAAGTGTAGTTTACTAAATAATGAATGGAATATGCGTGTAGCAGAAGATAGAGAAATTAGATTGCGTAAAGAAAGAGAAGAAAAGAAAGAACTTATATTACAAAAATTAGTAAAGAAAGAAAAACGAGATGCAACAATAGAGAAGAAAGTTACAGAGCATATTAAAAAATTAAAAGAGGAAGCTCCTACTTTTATAACCACCACGAATATAGATAAAGCAATTGAAGAAGCATTAGCAAACGTCGTGAATCATGATTTTGCTATTGATTTAAATGGAAATTTTCATACAGGAAAATATCTTGATACTGGAAAAGAAGGTGTAAATAATAGTAATGTTACGAATCAATAAATAAATTTAAATCATACAATTATTTTGTTTCCTTTTCATTTTTTAATGTCAATCATTGTATTTTACTTTGTTTTTGGATTAAAATATATACGAATTACAAAAATGTTTGCAAGTTGTAGAATATGCTTATTCAAAGTGACCATGTATACTATAACAAAAAATCTCTTAAACACATTCACCTGAATTCCATAAACTTATATACTTTAAACCATGTTAATGGTACTATACAAAGTGTTTGAATCACAATAACTATATATTTTATTTCAATAATGATAATTTCCACTCAACACAAATGCAGTAATATAATTCATTATAACAAGTAAATGGTATATTATCATTATAAGATTATACTCATAAATATATATGAATAATCAATAAGCAAAAGTCTGCATTTAATCATAATCACAGATATATATTATTTTCCTTGAAATTTTGTGTTTAACATATACCATTTTTTCTCTCCAAATTTTTATGATATTCTGTATTAAAATATGATTATAGTATAAAAACATTGTTAAAATTTAATTCTGCCTGTGCAGTTTATTGTAAAATAACAGCCAAAAATTACATGTATACTTTATACTTTGTCTACATATAATAGCATACTGCAGTTATGTCATCAGAATATCTTTGGCTTACAATAAATGATGTAGTTCTGTAGTATGTAATAAAAGTCACTTTTCATAGTCATTTTTCATGACTATTGAGAAACATTGAAAAAAATCGTTTTTAAACATACAAAAGAATATATACAGGAAAAATCCACAAATACAGACATAATCTAGCAAAAAACAAACTGTAATATATTAATATACTGCTATATTTATGTATATACTTCTAATGCTTGACAGTAAGTCTTTAATCTCAGAATTATTAACAGTAAAACTATATATTACTGTAAAATATTAATTATACATATTAAAGTAGGGATGATCATAAGAGGATTGTATTCAATGAATTGTTTTAAATTAATATTTATATAAATTTTGTGTAACTATTTCTTTTTTATAAGAAAGACTTTGCTGTTAAAGGTTATATTTAGTAGATTAATCTATGATCATTATTTACCACAACAAAAAAATGAAGAAATGAGCCATGTAAAAGAACCTATAGTATATTATATCTCACATAAGCTTTTGCATTTAAAAATGCTACATACATTTGTGTTCATATAAACAAATATGTTTATATGAGATTAATATCGCAAAATATGTGGTATAAATACCAGTCTGTCTTATATCTTACCACTATTAATTTTTAAAGAATAATGTAAATTTCTATGGTATAATTTACTTGTATATATCAACTATAATATGTCTGATATAAGAAAGGGCTATTGCACTTTGATACCAGTTCCAGAATGTATTAAAAACTTGGATTTAAAGGTATCTTCATTTTTAAAATTATATTCATTGTTCACAATGTTTTGTTGAAAAGTTACTAAATGTATTCATGTTGATATATCAATCTTAATTAAGCCATGTATGACTGACAACTTTATTTATAAGTATTAAAGTTGTATTACTTATACAGTTTTACTTTAATGTGCATTGCATTTTCACAAAGATCTAATTCGGCTGAATAAAGATATATAAAATCGCTGTAGTATCTTCTTATTTTATGCACATTATTTAAGCATACTCAAGTACCACAATTAAATTTAATTTCATTCGTGTTCTATGCATTTTTTTAAAAATATAGAATTTGTAGAAAATTCTAAATCTTATCTCTGGTTTTACTTGTGTACAGTATGTATGAAAATGATGGCACATATATTCTTAATACGAAATTGGCAATAGATATACTTAAAAAATCTGCTGACATCACGTGCTGGATATATATCCCTTATTTAGCCTTGGTCGAATATAACAAAGAAAACGCTTTCATATCTTAGCAATGATTTACAGATTTTATCAAATTTTAACTTAGTTGGTAACATTATTTGCCATTAATTCATTCATTAACAATATACACTTTTTTATTTGTAGTTCACCCATTTCTTAAATCACATTTCCTTAGTGATATTAATACCCTACTTTTTAAAATACAACACTACAATAAAAGGGGTTACATATTTTGCACTTATTATACAAAAGGAAGCAACGTATAATAACTTCATGCTTACTTTGGCCAATGATAGCTCCTTTTGACTATCAACATAATGTCCAAAATAATTGGACGCAATATTGTACAAAAAGTACAAGTGTCAAACAATATCTTATTCATTTTATAAAGAAATATAAGATTAATGTAAAAGTAAACAGTCAAATAATCTCTACTCATTTACAACAAAGAAGAAAGAACTCAGAATACTTTTATAAAGCCAGAATTCAAAATATAATCGATAAAAACAAGCCATAGACTCTTCTACAATAAATCAGAATAAGT
>JAIFRP010000030.1:2332078-2342943 GCA_032403825.1 Odynerus spinipes
GGTATAAAATTTGGTCAACTTCATCCTATTTGACAATACTACCATGTATTAAAATATTTTGTACGAATATATAATAATAAAATGGCTGATAAATGGTATGTATAATTATACAAGTACTACTTTATAATAATGTCAATAGTAATGTTTGTTTAGTGTAATAATTAAATGTACTGATACCATAATTAAATCTGCTCTTAAACAAAATTAATAAAACATTTACAGGCTTTTTTGCAACTTCTACAATTATTCAACATTCAAATTCAGACTTACATACATTATAATAATACATACAACAAAATAAAAATAGTAATAGTAGTGGTAGTGGTAGTAATAGCAATAATAATAGAACTAGTAAAAGTGATAGTAATAACAATGATAATAATTAATAAACTCTTCAATTCAGTGAGCATGATCGTCAATAGAAAGAGCATCAAAAGCATCTCTGAACATCTCAAAACACTGTTACTAATAATTATAATGAAAATATTCATATAGTAATTGTTTGGTTGTATACTATAAAATAAGTGATTTTATAGAGGGATATTCTAATGATGTAATACCAAATCAGTGCAGAGCTGTGATAATTTAAATAGCTTCCAGGTAACATGTAATAACTCAATGAGCTCTTCTATAATATGCTTATTACCATCGTGTGTATTATTGACAATTCAGTCATATGAATTTAATCAAGTATGTCACATGTTTAAGTAATATTTTAGTATTGATATTACCTATTTATAGTGCATAGTTTGTACGATCGATGATTATTATATCAATTCTATGTCACAAGGCTATCATCTGACAGGATTTTGTACGGTAGTGCACCCATAGAATAAATCTCTGTTATGCACTCAAATTTCATCATTTTTCTTTCAAATTATATGTTATAAATATTAGGTTCCTTTCAATGTAGTATATATCCAACTATTTTAGAGGATAAATCTCATAAAATGAGATTATCGCTATTAATCATTTTGAACATATCACGCTTTTTCATGCATTTTACTCAAGCTGAAACAACTGCTTTTTGTAAATAATTTCAGCTTTTAATATGATACCAAATGCCTAATAAAATAGATTTTTATCCTACCTCGTTCCTCCTCTGCAGATGCACTTCGTCATAGTAAAAATAATTTTTGATAAAAAAAAATAATGTCTCCTTTGTTTAATTTTTGTACATTGTTGATAGTACAAGGCCGTGGCACACACTCTACATGATATACCATGTGTGTAAAATATTGAGACAAATTTTAACTGGTACTTCAACAAATTCTACTTTTTTGCTTCTTCCAATGATTTGGTTCAATATAATTTATATGGTGCAGTTACCATTTTTTAGTGAATGGCTTGAATATTTTTCATTCACTTAATTTTCATATATTAGATCGATTTAAAATCTTAAGAGTGTGCTACATATTAAATGTCCCTCTACATATGTAATGCACATTTTGCACATCGCATCTCTACACTGTGATCTCTTTTCTTCTTGTACATTATTAAAATTTATGTAAGATTATTCAATACCACGTGGACCATCTATTGGCATGGTATGTAAAACTTCGTCTAACAACTGAAGAGCTCTGTGTAAATGTACCTAAAAAGGATACATTCAATATTATAATATTATAATATTTTTAATAAAGTTTTTCATACCTCAATCCAACACGGAGTTTCTTTTATACTTTGTCGTGGATAATCAGGACCCCATCCTTTTACAAAACTTAAACGTAAGATGCAGAGCCGCCGTAGATCATCCACTCCAATACCTGCTGCTGCACTCAGACCTGTAAAAAAAATTCTCTTGTTTTAATAGATGGTTTTACTATATTAATATTTTTATATTATAGATCTAGACTATGATACAAACTTTTAGTTATAGGTGCCCCATGTGTTAGGTGACCAGCTACAGCAGCTGCTTGTGCAGCAGCAGCAGCTTGCGCTGTAGCTGCTTGTCCTCTCATCTGTTTATGACATTGTCGCAAGTCAAACACCTTAATATATGCAGAAGGATATATTTTATGTACTGCATCTCCAGGTGCTCGGCCAGCTTCTCTGTCTAAATAATAAGACTGTACAAAAACACTATGCTCACTTTGGCATCTTAACCATACATCCCCTTCACCTCTTAAGTCTAGTACTACTCCTTTTCCTAGAGCAGGTATAATATACAATAGTTTATAAAAAATACTTTATCAAGTACAAAATGTATAAATTTAAATTATACCTATATGAAGACGCGCTCTTTCACTTTGTTCTGTTCTATGTACGTTACTTAATGCTCCTAGACAAAATCTATTGCCTCCACTTGGGTCTACATAACCATCCACTGTTACAGTTGGACAACCACTGCTTACTTTAAAAGTTTCTCCTACTTGTGTATCTAGTTCAAAATAACCAACAGAGCACCAATATTCAGGTGCTGGTTGTGTAGACAATAATCCACCAATATTTCCACCTACATCTCCTCCATGACCAGCCCCTGCATTATAATAAATATATTAGAAAGAGTTATTACAAAAACTATTTAATATAATAGTAAATATATGCTTACAGTAAGATGTAGCATGAAGATGTCTATGGTCTGGAGGTTGCATACTTTGAGTATACGTAAGTGTGTTAGCTCCAGTCCATTGTGGAGCTCCAGAATTATATGGATTGGCTGCTGTGGCAACTGTAAATCCATTTGCATGATGAAGATGTACAGGCGATACAGGAGAATTTTGACCTTCACCTAAAATAATGTTTTGGAAATTATTCATTTCAGTATGCTATAATAGAGTAACAAAATACAAAAGAAGATGTATACCTAAAGAAGCTGCTAAAGCGTCAACACTTGTTTGTGGTTGATTAATATCTTGAGGTGGAGTGGTAGTTCCATAAAATGAATCTGTTGATTGTCCTTGGGGAGGACTCAAAATCTGAGTACTGCTGCTTCCACTGCTTGCATTCAGTGGCTGCTGCTGGCTACCTACGGTGTGACTCATTGGATGTACTACTGCTGTAAAATCAAATGTGACTCATACACAATAAACAGTACAGGCGAACTAATTGAATATTCGAAAGTATCACAGAATTTACCCAGTGCTTCTGAAATCAGTTAAATGGAAACAAAATTCTGCTGTGTACGAGAGATTAATTTGACTTTTATTCAAAGCAAAAGCCAATTAATAATAAAAAGTGTACAATAAAAGCACGAAAAGCTCTGTATCATATACGTACGATGATGTATGTTATGTGTCGAAGAGTGATGAGGTGTAGGAATCCAAGTTTGCCTAGGGCAATTATTGTCGTCCAATTTAGTGTGGGGGTTACCACTATTCCCTCCCCCACCACTGCCAAATATACCCTCACCATTAGCTGTGCAACAACAACAAAAGAGAAAGAAAATAATAAAGCCAAAATGAAATGTAAACCGCAACACAATGTGATATACCTTAAAGCAATAATAACACACTTAAAAAAAAAAGGAATAGAGTATTAGCATATTTACTATTGCAATAGCAGAACTTGCAGAATACTTAGAATGTATTGTCCTATGAGAGAATAGCCATATACTTGTTGAAACATGCCCCAGTTATAATACATTGATGTCATATTAAAAAATTTTGTTTTGAATATAGATGCAAAACATACTAATTGTGTAAGCAGATATTTAAAAAAATATATCAATATTTATATAATACAAACCATTGTAATTACTTGTGGACATAAGTAATATTTTTAATAGAAATATTACAGTAATATTTTATGGAGCATTTTTGCATATTTTTTCTATTAATACTGTCACATTCTTGTATGTATATATTGTGTATATAAGCCAGTATTAGTCAAATCTATAACTTTAAAGTAGTAATTTTCAACATGTTAAAAACTGGGAAATTGAAAAATTTTTTTGAAGGTAAAAAACTTTTAAATAATAAACTAAGTTTTTAATCAAGTTATATTCAACATTTAATAAGTTTAGCTCTTAATTTCTAGACTTCCCACTGGAAATTACTGCTTTAGAATTATTATTTTTCTTTTTTTTCATGAATCTTTTATATAACAAATATAAATTGATATATAAGAAATATCAACTGCACCAGAGATATAAGGAAACTAACATCTATGTGCAACAATAAAATATTCTACTTACTTGGATTAGGTGGAGCTAAACCTGGTATAAAACCTTGTTGCGGTTGTGCAGCATTATTTGCTGTAGGAGGTTGTGCTGGTGGATGATGTTGTATTGTTTGATTCATTTCACCATCAACATCCATAGCTGCTCCTATCGCTCCAGCTGCTGCTGCTCCTCCACCACCAACAGTATATTCATCTTTGACCAATCTACCACCTGGTCCTACTCCTACTCCCGATTGTAGTGTCAGTCCAGACAAGTCTGTAAAGAACGGGTCTGTGCGGGGGAAACCAACCCATTCCATCATACACCAAGGCCACAATAATAAATCATTTACACTTATGGTGCTACAAATGAGTTTACAAAAGCTTTTCAAGCAAATAACTTATAATATATAAACAACTGCTGTAATTACAACTCATGCAATTTTTCAAGAATTAAATATAAATGGACATAATAAATAGAGATAACATACCTATGCCAGGTGAAACAACTCTTTCATAATGATAAGGATTCACACACACAGAATCACATTTTAAGTCGAAAGCAAATTGACAATATTTGACATGTTTTAACTCGTTTTTATGCAAATCTGGCCATCTCCAGATCCGTGCATAAATAACATGTGGGAAACCCTTACGTCCAGCAACTTGTAGTCTGCCATCGAGTGTTCTTTGTATTGTAACACATTTGCTTGGATGTGCTCCATTTGTAGTAATTGCTGTTATCAGGCTATCTAATTCATCTCTCTTTTCCTACATAAGTGGTATAGGTTATATAAAAATATGATAAAGACACAAATATAAAATTTATTACTAATAATCAATTCAACAGAATAGTCACCTTTAGTTTTTTTACTAATGATTCTATAGCACGTTTACTAAATCCTTCACTTTCGCCACCTTGACGATGACACATTAACGAATGTACAATACTTAAACATGCATCTGCACTTGTTGGAGCACTAGGTGTAATGCCAGTCATTTCTCTAACTATATGTACATATTTAGATATAAATACAAGATTGAATGAAAGCCACATATTTAATAGTCATAAACAAGCTTTCTTTCTTTTTCAATAAGAGAATTAAAAAATACAATACAAACTTTACTACTTACGTTCTGGATTAGGTTGCATTGGGGGCGAGGGATATAAGTGACCTCCCCCGCCCGCCAATCCAACCATCTCTGTGAAAGCCGTGGTGGATATTGTACCACCGCTTGTATGTGACACTTAAATTTGTTTCTAGATGCAAATCAATTTTCTTTTGTAATTTTACCATCTAGCATATAATATTTTATCATTGACTGGTCATGCGGCGCTACAATTTGTCTGAAAAATAAGTATCTAAATGATGTTGAAACCATTTATAAACATTAATGTATGTACATATAAATGAACAATAATCATACCTCTTTTCTCGTTATACTTAACGAAAGTTGAGTGGACGAAATATTCCTATAATAATGGTAGTCTTGTATGCCAAAGAAAATCCTCATATAATGACAGCCGTACGTTCATAAACCTCCGTAATCCTCTTTTATAAATTACGCGGATTGTTATGACATCGATTTTTCACCTTTCTCGACGATGTAGTTGTAAAATTAGAAAGATGGATAAATATTTTTTTTTCTTTGATTATGGTTTAACGTTACACTTTTACGGAGGTTAGCATGTTATATTTTACATTTACAAACTGGTAGTATTATCGTTAGAAAAACTTCTAATGAAAGTTATAGTTTAAATATATGTATCTACGCAACAGTCATACTAGATTTATATAAGTTTGAAATACGAATAAACAACGATTGTCGTCAATACGAACACTCCGACACTTCGATACGACTCTACTAGGTAGAGACTGGTAGAGGCTACTAATACAGTATTAAATAAGTAGGTATGTACCAGGTAAAGGATTACCCAGGGTGGGCAAGCACAATGTAAATTTTGGGGACAACGTTTTTAGTTTACTCTCAAGTGGTAGGTGGCGATGTTAGACAATATATATAGCTATACTTAGCTATATACATAGAAAAAGCTCAGTATCGCCACCTACGGTTTGAGAGGAAACTAGTTACTATGTAGCTATATTCATTTAGATGATAGTACCGCTAATTACAGCTTGAGAGTAAATTAGCTATATATAGATACATGTATTGTTCTATTCAATTGTTAAAGAATTTGGAATAGCTTTGAATAACTCTAAACATTTATTAGAAATAAAAAATTCCACTTTCCAGCTCTTATAAGCATGCTAAATTTTTTAAACAATGTAAACAAAATTAATGCAGCTATTAGCTTGATATCACTTACATTATTAAGAATATTGTATAATAGATTTAATATTGTAAGTAATTTCGATTGCCCAAGTCTCATCGCGTGGAGGTTGCTGCTTGTAGAGACCTACTTATTATTTAAGAAGGAAGTATTATTTCTTTTCGACTTACATTTGTACTGCTTGATATTCAAAAGGACGATGGTCACTTGTCTAAGTCACGTGGTAGACTAACTTGTCACCCCATTATCACGTCAAACCGTTTGATTGGTCGTTTGAATTCATGTTATTCGCGGGAAACACCACGGAGTTCAAATATGCACTTCAAATTTCATTTGCACAATTCACTCGTATTACATGTTTTTCCAATGCACTGTTAATGTCTCTATTCACTGTCACTATTCACTATCACTATCACTATCACTATTCACTATCACTATCACTATCACTATTCACTGTCACTGTCACTGTCACTCTATCCAATGTTCACTCGCTGAAGTCTTGCGGAAGACTGGCTTGTCGTGACTCGTCATCGTAGGTCAACCCGGCAAATCGTCCGTTTGAATTTACATTATACGAGGGGTAGCACCATCGACTTTAAATTTCACTTGCACTATTTACTCATATTACATGCTATTCCAATGCACTTTTAATGTTTCTATTCACTGACACTGTCACTATTCACTATCACTATCACTATCACTATCAACCCATACGATGTTCACTCGCTAGAATCTCGCGGAAGACTGACTTGTCGTGTCCGTCACGGTGGGGTCAACCCGGCGAATCATCTGTTTGAATTTACATTATGCGTAGGTAATGTCGTCGCGTTTATTGCGCACTAATCTATTGCGGTATTTCGTCGATTGGATATTGTATACAATTACACGGACATTTATAGTAAATATTTACAGTGACAGTGTATAGAGACACATACAGTACATCGCAATAGTACATAATGATAGTGAACAATCAAGTGACATTTAAAAGCGGATTTTAACTCGGTGGTATTACCCGCTAAAATCGAACATTTAAACGAACAGTCAGGGGGGAACTTGACCTATGGTGACGGATCACCATAAGTCGCGCGTGAACTGTGACAGTGACAGTGCATTGTGATAATTAAAATACTCAGTTTTACTAATAAAATTAGATATTTTATAAGCACGTAAAATATAATGAAAGAAACAAAAATATAGCATACATTTATACAGTTTTATTGTTTTTACATTTTAATCAAACAAGTTAGATCCTAGGTTTTCCGTTTTTCCTGTAGATATTAACTCCTACATACGTAATCACATTACAAAAGTGTTTGAATTTTACTTGCAGAAAATCAGGGTCTAAAACTTAAATGTTTAATAAAATTAAAGCTGTTAATTAACAATAAAGTTAATCCGTAAATATTCTAAACTTACATTAATTTTTTATTAAAATTACTAATAAAAAAATTTTGTTTACTAATGTGAAGTATCTTTATTGCGAAATCACAGTTTATATGTACAAATTATATCTTTGCACTGATATAACAAAATATATGCTTTTATAAAGTCATAACTCATTGATCAATAGATTAAAGTTGGTATCCATCTGCATATGTCATGGTTGAAAGGTACCGTACAAGATTCAATGATCCTGTAATGCAAACTAAAACCATAGTGGTAACATATAAGTATCTCTGATTTTATGTATATATACTGCTCAAAATGATTAGTACTTATATCACTTTTCTTAACAATCTTTAAAAAAGCTATTAAGAAACAACCCTCTAATTATTTTGTTCAGTATATAAAACCATTAAAAAAGATACACATACACATATATTTTTATGAGAATTTTTAATATAGTACATATATTTAAAAATGGTTTGAAAAAAATATGCAGCAAGGTTATATGTGATACAGTATGTTACAATGACAGTGATATTGTTAAAGTTGATGCGTATCACACAGTAACTAAATTTTAAATATAATTAGACTAGTTTTTTTGCTTCAAAAAAGTATTTAAGATGCCTCATTTGCCACGCACCCATGATTAACAAGATAACGGTCTGACTTAGAGACCACCAAACTACACGACGATGAGTACTTTCTGATGTTTGTCTGAAACGTTCTTCTCGATACTGAAAAAATTAGTACAAAAAATAATTAAATGCATTACTTATTTACTCCAATTGATTAAGTTCTGTTTTATAACTTTCTTACTCGTTGATAATTTTGTTCCTTGGTTATTTGTTCAACCTGATCCACAAGTTGGCGAATTCTCAATTGTAATTCAGATAACTTTTCTTTTTGTGCTACATTTGCATAATCGATCGCTTGCTCTCCTACTTGAATGTCCAAATGTACTCTCTGCAAAATAATATTAATTATAAATGGCACATAATTGTTTATAGGCATGCGATAATATATGAAATATGATTTACCAACTGAACTCCACTAAACCATGCAGTACTATTGGAATATAAACAAATGACGTGTTCTCCAGGTGTATGCGAAGTAAAAGCAATTCTTCCTTCTGAGCTATACACTCTTGAAAGAATAGGTGTGTCATCAGGATCTCTGACTTCAACATGCATACCGATTCCAGGGCTACTTGGCATGAACCCATCGCTTCTTGGGTCATATAGCTCCACCTTGTAATGAACTGTTATTTGATAATATATCAATTATTTCGAAATGCTAATACATTGTTATTAACATTGCAATAATATTTTACCTAATACTTTTGTTTCATCAGGAATTTCTTCGAGAAAACATTTTCGTTCGGTTTCACCGATGTGAAAATATAATCCACTTCCATATTCGATTAAAATGCAGAACAAAAGTAAAATACTACCTCCTTGTTTTAACATTATATAAACAATATGGTAATAGTTCGAGTATATTTTAGAATAACTTAAATAATAAGTAAAATCTTGTACGGTAACACGCGAAGAAGACGTCACCTTCGAAAACAGACGTACACCAACGAACACTTCGTATAACGTGGCGCCATTGATCATATATTATATAGAAAGGTTTTTTATAACCTATAATGATTTACCTCGTTGCGTTTTCAGAAAACAATTGTCGATCCGATTCGTTATTTTGGACATGATATTGCAGCAATAGTTTAATTATGGTTGAAATTAACAAATCAATATTACGTTGAAATTATTAATAAAATAAACCAAATATACAAATATTGTACTTTCAAAACTTGTAATAATTGTATTATTATCTTTTCCTGATGGTATTTCTTTAAAAAAATCATTTATAAACGATTGGTGGTAAATTTTATTACATTATTAGATAATAACGTGTAACGATTTTAAAGAAATTTAAATTTTGCGCATTATTTTAACTTCACCTCAATGCGCATGTACGAAATTTCGTAAGACGATAGCGAAGCTTGATATTCATATTCATTTCATGCCTTTGATTAGTCTTTGATCTAGTCTGATCCAAAGGAAGGCAGGATCTAGTTTGCTCTTGATTTTTCTAAAGTAGAAATAAAAGTACGAAAATGTCGGCGTGGAGGCAAGCAGGATTAAAGTAAGAAAGATATCGTTATATTTCTTTGTAAAATTCACTCTCTCTCTGTAAAAAAGTGTTCTCTCTAATTATGCTTTATAATGTTCTTAAATTAATATTATATAACCTTTATTTTACAGAAATCGTTATACTTATGTGTTAAAAATAACATGTTTCTTTTTTAGTTACATAAATTATTCTCAAATTGCCGCTAGGCTCGTTAGACAGGCTTTGAAGGGTGATCTTAAAGCAGAGGCTTTAAAACGTGATGAAGTTAATGTAAAATTCACTCAATGGAAGGATGGGAAACCTATCAGTACGTATATTTTTAAGATAAATATATAATATCAATCGATTTTAGTTAATATTTTCTTTAATAATTTTTAATAATAATAAAGTATAATTATTAGTATAACGAAGGGATTCTAAATATTCTGTATTCAAATTTACATTTCATATTTCTGTTAAGTAAATACTATCCGATATGAAACTACTTTGTTACAGCTGATAAATATTGAATATGAAGATCAGTAAGTCTTTGATTCCTGTAGTTTGAATTTGTAAGTCTTTGATGTTTGGAAATAACAAATCATAGTGCAGTACAATGATGTGTGATATTAACAATTTACATGAAAGCAATTTTTTATTATACCTAATTTTTTTTTCATATGAATGTTGTGCAATAATCAAATGTGTTATACTTTGGTATAACTTTTTATGGGTTTCTTATTTACTAATCAATTTTGAAGACTTCATATTGATAACATATACATTTTTGTTACAGAAAAACAGTAAATCTCTGTATCACAGCTGAATAGAAAAACTCATCCTATATTTACACTTATAGAAGTAACTTATGTACGATGATCCCAGTTTATATATGAAGTAAAAACATCTTCCACACTGTCATGGCTGTCCATTGATTCGACCTACGTTATTTTAGTTTTTTAAGCGTCAT
>JAIFRP010000030.1:2347197-2395475 GCA_032403825.1 Odynerus spinipes
TAAATACCTTTTATGCAGTTAGAGAAAAAAATTAATAAAAATCCTAAAGTAAGAAGGAGCAAGTGGCATATTCAACCATTGAGCGAAGCACAAAAGATATATGCAGCAACAGATGCCTATGTGTGTACAATATTGTCAAGTTGAATCTTTTTTAAAATATAAGAATTTTAACTTGTGTGATAATAGATGGACAATGCTATTGTTTGCAGGTATCATTGCTTACTTATTTAATGATTCAAGAGAGGTCTATCGAGGAAACGATGTTGAATTGTGAAGAAGTACAATAAATATTATAAATCAGGATCTCATTGTAATAGAATTGCATAATGCAAGCAAATATTGTTAAACTGTTGTGGGCAGGTAGATTAACATATGGTCCTAGTATACAACTTCAAAAGATACTCTCAAATTTGCACCATAAGCAATCAAATGATAAGACTTGTAATACATTATTGCTTGTTGAACATGATCCTGTGTACACAATAGGAATTAGAAATAAGTATACAGAAGAAGATGAAATAAAATTGAGAAATCTTGGTGCAGAGTTTTATAAAACAGACAGAGGTGGTCTTATAACATTTCATGGACCGGGGCAATTAGTAGCATATCCTATTTTAAATTTAAAACAATTTAAACCTAGCATTAAGTGGTACGTTTGTCAAATAGAACAAATGATTATACGCCTGTGTGCTGAATTCGGTATAATAGGAGCAACTACTTCAGATACTGGAGTTTGGGTCAATGATAAAAAAATATGTGCAATTGGTATTCATGGTAGCCGATACATCACAACGCATGGTTTAGCTTTGAATTGTAATACCGATTTAACATGGTTTGATCATATTGTACCATGTGGCATTGAAGGTAAAGGAGTAACTAGTATCAGTAAAGAACTTGCTGTGAACGTAACGGTTGAAGACGTACTACCTAGATTTCAAAACATATTTCAAGAAACGTTTCAATGTTCCTTAATTCAGTATCCATCTAGCGAAGCTGCAGAGTTACTTTTGAATGTAACAAATTGTAATAAGACTGTTCAAGATAATCACAAATAAATTCTGGTCCTGCTCTCTGTCTGAGTGATCAAGTACAAATAATAAGATCTTAAGTATATTCTTTTATTCTAAAAACATAATATATTTACAACATTTGATAAATTACATTTTGTGAAATTTACACGAACTTTGCATTCAAAAATAAATATTTTATATCCACCATAATATAAACAAATTTAATATCACCCACCCGGTACGCATTATCTTATTAGTTTTACGATAATTTAATGGAAACAAATATTGAAATAACATAAGTCTTTATGTGTTAATGATAAAAGCTTATATTAATAAATCTTATGCGAGTGCCTGCACATTAGGAAGTATTGTGAACAATTCAAAATTTGTATATAAATTTTAAAATACAACAAGTATTTTACTTACTAATATAAAATATTTCTAATTGGTAAAACATATGACTAGATCATTCAAGCCTCGTTGCGTCATGTATGTATGTGCAAAATATACATGTAAGAAAAAAGATCTATAATTCTAAGCAAGAATTAATAAATTGTGCAAGAACGAATATTTTATTATTCTATTAAAACGTGAAGGTATCTTTGATGATACAATTCTCCCGTTAATGCTCCTATCACGACTACTGCATTATGTAATGAATTTGCGGAATCTCTAATTAATCTGATCGATCGTTCTATATCACTTTTGAGCTCCATGTATTGCTTGTTAAGTAAAAGACTTTCTAAAGTTTGCATGGCTTTGATGGCTTCTATGCTAGGTCGAATTTCGGCAGTATCTGAATCAAGTGATCTTGAGGGTGCCACACCAGGCGAATGAGGAGTAAATCTTACTAACTGATGTTCTAATTTTGATTCTGGAAGTTGTGCTAAACAATACACACCAATTGCACGACTTAAGAATTTACACCTGTATAACATAAGATATAAATGAGCATACTGAAAAAATAGCAATGGCAGTTATTATAAAAATGTATAAAATGATGATACCTAATAGAAAGCTGAGAACCTTTTCTAAGTCCAATAGCTCCTAAAATACCCCATCCTTGTCCAGCATCATCAGCTATTGTAAGCAATGCACGTGCTAATCCTTTCAAAGCTCTAGCAGCAATTATAGTGTTTTCACTATATTGACATTGCCTATATGCTAGTTCACATGCCTTTGCCCATAACAGTGGCAATTTCTCTTCTGCTATGTCCCTAAATAGTAATTACATTGCTTAAATCGAATCGCTGCATTTTTATAAGATTTACGTCTCTAACTTACGTTGTTTTGATACCAGTAATCCAATCAATTAAATTTATGAGAAGCATGCCTTCTTCTCTAATATCTCGACACGATGGAAGTCTTTTCAACAATACAGAATAGAGAGCTAAGAGTCTTCCTTCTGAAACTAAAACTAATTCCAGAGGAGGTTGTCGCGGTACCAAAGGTTGTAAGACCGTTAAAACTGAAGCCCATGTTGGCTTACCATCTTCAGATACCACTAAACAATGTAACATTCATTTTTCGTAATACATTGAAATACATTGCATTTTAGTTATTACTTTATTGTTATTTATTTACCAGTATATTTGAAATAAGCTTCTAAAGCAGCCTCCATAAGTTCTCCTAGTGTAGATGAAGAAGCTATCACTAAGCCTATAACTTTGAGTACACCCATCAGCACCGGACTGCTGGCAGATCTTTGCAATAACCAAGTTGTCCAGCTAACTCGAAGATATTCAACTAATGGTCCACTTTGATTTATGGAATGAAGAAATTCTGTTACTAATAAACTTGCTTCTGGAATTTGTTGAGATTCTGAAATAGCTAATGAATAAACGTTCATATTAAAGTAGTGCTTTCTGACATAACTTATATATTTGTATAAAAATAACATTAAAACTTTTACACAAATGTCGATATATATATTTTTAAACTTACTATCGATAACAGCTTCCATTTCATCCAACATACGAGATAACGTGTTTGTGAAAGCTTTCGAATTTGTAGACAAAAGTGATTTATACCTAGTTGTGCAATTAATTAATAATTTAACTGAACAGCGTACGTATATTTGTCTCTTTTTTAAGGTAGTGGGATGACAATGTGCCACACTTGGATCATAAGCTGCAACCACCTTCAATAAACTATTATAAAATTGAATTATATAATGGATATAAAAAGTAGCTGTTCTGTTAATTTAAGATATTTATGTTCAGACATAATACTTACTTATTCAAAGCTATATCTATAGGATGAACTTGTTCAGAGTCCAGAGAAAGAATAACTCTAGGATCACAACTCATTACATGCCAGTTAATTACCTGATCATATGCAGCTGCATCAACCAAATGCCATGCAAATTTTTCTGCTTCTATAATGAGCTGTACTGCTCTTTCATTCTAGAAGAAATATAAATACAATCATAAATATTTTTTTATAGCTTGTATGTTTATATTTGTGATATATTTGATATAAATACCTGTCTTACATTTGGCTCATTTGATAATTTCACGATTAGATTTAGTAAACAAATGTGCATTCTAGCAACAACTGGCAAAGGGAATGTTGCTAATGATTCGTTTATCCACGATAACCAATTAACACACATAAATACGCTACCCAGAAATAAGTGACTGTCTGGTAGGTATTGATCAACTACTTTGATCATGAGCTCAACATCACCAATACTAGGGCAAAATCGATCCCATGGAAGAGACAAAAAGTTACCGTGTATTACATTTAATACATGATCTTTGATAGAAGGATGAGCAAAATTAGTAACATAGAAATGCCAAACAAAAGATAATATCTTGTTAGATGCTGGCATTGTATCAATAATAAATTTAATACATTCCACAAACATTGCTACAATTCTATTTGCATAAGGTCCGTCTGTAATAATCCATGGTAACAAAACTGATCTATCATCCGTAAGTTGTTGAATCCATGCTGCAGTTGGTTCTCTTAAATTTCTAGTCCAATAAGGCGTAATCCAAGGTGCATACATTTCACTTAAAACAGGCCATATTTTTTCACATACTGAAAATGGAATGGGAATGTTTATTCAATTTAAGTTTAAAGTAAAAAAAAACTACAACATTTGTTTAAAACTTACATTGATCTGCTAAGGAACCTCTATCAGATTGAAGTGTTAATACAACAAGAGCATGTCCCACCATACCCAAAAATACTGTTAATGGGTCATTATAGACTCTATATTTTGGATATAATCCATAAAGACCATATTGCAAACGTTCTTTCATAAAATGCCTACTAAGTAAAACTGCAGTATCATGCATCTGTAATAAAGAAAGATTAATGACCATTATTTTTTAAAAGTAATTTTTACAGATATAATAAATATATATTTACCTCCTGTCGAGACAGAAGCCTTTGCTCCGTCGCATAATGACGTATTTCATCTCTAAGTTTTGACAAATGTATTGTCGCCGCAGTTTTCGATTTTCCACTTAGAGTACCTAATAAATCACGCCAGACATCTAATGACAAAGTTTGACTTTCACTGCCTTTTAATACAGTACTAAGGACTTCCCCATAGTGTTCAGGAAATTCATGTAGAAGGATAAGTCGCAAATGATTACGAAATAACTAATATAGAAATAAATATACTTGTAAGTCATAAGTATGAAATATGTTTCATATAATTTCTTAATATTTTTATCATTATCTATAAGAATTACCTCGTGTAATATTAATTTTTCCTCTTCTGGGTTAAGTCCAATATTACAAAGGGCTCTGGAGATTAAATCTATAAATGTTGATCGTTCACTTAATCTTGGTCTTCTGTAATTTAACCAACTTCCAACGTCAAACTAGAAGCAAAAATACAAACATTACATGTCAAGAACTTTACACAGCACATATAGATGTAAACATAGGTTTTGTTAATCTTATATACCTTGGAAAGTAATACGAAACATAGATCAACATTCATCCCAGTAGACAATTCAACAACAGTTTGATACATCTGCAAGAAAGTTGATGCACCACCAGCTACAGGAGTAAAATGAGGACCAAGCAATCCACCAAGATTTGGTCTTTGCATAATTGTTTTCAATAACTGTGGTCCTTGACTTTCTTCACCACTAATAAATAACTGAAAGAATATTGTAATTAGACCAATAATCAGACTGTCATTTTATTTTATATCGTTTACAGATTATACCTGGCCAAGTTTTTCTAAACAAGTTGTAATGAGTTGTTTGGTTGGTGGACATAATGCTGCTTCTTCCGTATAAAATTCAACCAAGTGATAAAATAACTTTACCCCACTTTCTTGAACTTTTCTTAATATTGTAGTATTTTCACTGATTCGACTCACACTCAATTCATGTTCAAGCATACTGTATATTCAACAATTATTATAATATTTATGCATAAATATACAATATAGTTTATATTGCTTATTAAATATACTAACGCGATTAGATGATCCATAAAAACACAACCCTGAGTGACTTTACTAGGTGGTGGTTGACTTGCTTTCACTAATAAATTTTCATATTCTGCCCTGTTTTGAGATATCATATGATCAACACCATCACTAACATGAGCTTCAGAAACCTACATTAAATATTATTCAGTAACAAAAACTTATAATTAAGAAATAATATTTTCTAATAAAGAAAAGATCATCACCTTAATTCTAATCACTGCTGGACCAGCACAGTGAATAATCGGAGGTGTACCTGACCTAGCACGTTTTTGATGTGCCGGTGCTGGGTCACACAGAGCATGTAACGTAACACAGTTTTCTACTTCCCGAAAAAGTGTAGGTATTAATTCCAAAAAACTACAATCTATAGCTGTATGTTCAGAAACCAGCAAATTATAAGTTTGTGCATAATCCAAGATTATTTTTAGATGAGGTTTGACTAATGTTACAACTGTATCCGAAGTATATAAATTTTCTCTGGATACAGAAATAAAAATGTTATTATTCCGATTTAATAATGGAGGTGAAATTGGATGTTCATATGTAGTCAATCTTTTAAAAATTCTTTCCAATGGGTCTGTGATATCTACTAAAGCAGGTGGTACAAAGGTCGATTTTTGATATTGGTTGTCAGGATCCCGGAAACATATCTGTTCCCAATCATGTACAGCTTTTAGTTGACTCTGTTGAACTGACCAATAATCAATATATTCGAACCAGGGATTCTGTAATATTAGTAGCGTAAAAATATACTTAATAGAACATGTATTTATATTATATAAAAATTAGAATTACTTGGTCACCCTGCATAAGTGCTATCAGTTTTTGAGACATATATTGTGGTGGCAAAGCTGGAATATAAAGACCTGACTCTTGCAATCTGGGCTCTTCTAACCACAGACTTAAAGTCTTATAAAATCTGCAATAAAAACAAATAAAACAAATAAAAAAAAGATGTAGTATTAAATTTATAATTTAAAAGAATATTTACTTAGCAGAGTTGAAATAAAATATTCTTCTCTCGTCCGTGATTGGTTTTCCATTGTCAATACCTTTTTCACCTTTCAGTTGAAAATATTCAGTTGTTTCATGTAATCGTCTTTTTAGTTTTTTCAAATAACTCAAATTTATCATCCCTTCAAAAAATTTTTCACCTACTCCACCTTGATCACTAACTCTGCAAAACAAAACTTGTGTTTATTTTCACATACTTGTTATAACAAATTATGACTATTTGATACATACCCTGAAGCTGTGGGAACCCGCGCTAAAAAAAGAGTGAAGAAATTCTGCCATAAAAGAGAAAGAATAGGATGTTCAATTGGCGTATCGAGTGCTTGTTGTGACCAACGATATATAGCTAATCCATTAACATTAAAAGCTGGCATCTTTACTGTAGCACAAGCTCTCTAAAGTTGTTTATAGAAAAAAAGTTGGATATTGTGTAAGACAGTAAATCTACTTAATAAATAAGATTATAATTTACCTTCAATGCAGTATCTAATGATACTTTAGATTGTAATGACAATTCTTTCAGAATTTCACGCCATAAACCTGTTTTTGTTTCTCTTTCAAATTGTTCAGTTAATAAAACTTCATATGCAACCCATATTGATTGTGTGGATCCACCCAAAAGGCTTGAAGAATTTGCAGAACCAGTTGCCCAATTTAAAAAAGAGCCAAATGATCCTGGTTTTCGGTTTGTTGTTATATTCTAAAAATAAAAAATAATAATTTAATTTTCAAATTTTTCGAATTTGAAGTTCACCTTTTACATATAAAGCATTGTATGCTGACACTTTATAAAATATATTATACTTCAAATATGATAAATTGAAGTAATTTCACTATACATTAATAAATTTAATATAATACCTGGAGTAAATCTTACAATAGATGTAAAAAAAATAAATCATACCTCATTGCTTCCTTTTAATGCAAGCTAATAGCAATAATTCGTATGATTATGACTCCAAAAGTATTTTGTATGCTACTATATACCAAGATATCAATATTATTTTAAAAATTTTAAATCAATTTTATTTTTAAAATACCAAATTTCCAATAAAATAAAAAACTGATAATAAATAAAACTAAAGATATTAAATAAATCTAATACTGGAATCTTGGTATAATCACAAGACATAATATTAACAATAATCTACTTACCGAATATAAACTTTGAAATATGCTTTCCATAGTAGATCTTGTGTTTATATGAAAAAATGCTGCCCTTATTATTGTATCCATTAGGTGCAAAACATTTTGGTCTTTATTCCAATCTGGCACAAGTATAAGCACATTTAACCATAAATATACTAATTTCACAGGACTATGTAAACAGTACCTATAAAAATAGCTTGATGCATCATATTAATAAAAGTAAACAAAAGCAAAAAATTCATACCTTTTATACTTGTACAAATGGGACTCTATCATATTTGAAAATTGTTTTAATAATGGCCCAGGAAATTCTGGTGCAATGAGATTTTTTGCCATTTTCATATATGTTCTATCAGCAGTAACTAATGTAATAATGAGACTTATAAATTTATCATTTTTAAATAACGAATCAGGACAATCAAGAAATAATGGCACAATGTGATGCAAAGCTGTTAATACTTGTTCATATTTATAATAACACTGCAGTGTTTGTAATTGATTAAACCCTTTGAGACAAATCAAAGGTACAGAATGGCCCCATAATGTCATAATTACTGACACGTAACATGCAATTGGTTGCTTTTCTCTTACTCCTGTGTTTAAAATTTCTAAAGATGAGTCAGATTCTATATCTGGTAAATGAGAAAATGCTACTGTAGGATTTGATATTGCATGTTGACATAGTGCATCAGATTGATCAAGTTGATGTAATCTTAAACGTGATAGCATTTCCCATGCCCATATAGTGAGTGCTTGTTCACTGTTTTGAGGTCTGACAATGGATGATACCTTGAAATTAATAAAATATATTTTAATAACTGTAGAATCATGCTTTTTAAATAATAACAAAAGTTAAGATTTATTTGTTTTTTTATTACTTGTTTTACTCCCTCTACTAGTAAAGAAGCAGTTTGTGTAGGAGAATCTGGCACGTATTTCATAACAAGCTCAACAATCAAGAGTGCCACACGACGATGAATTTCGACAGGAAGATATAAATTATTCCTGAAAAGTTTATTATTAAATAATCAATTAAAAGTACAAGTATATATACTAACCCTTCCAGTCCCCAATTGAGATGAGTAAGAACTAAACGTGCTAAGTGACTTTCAGTTGATGTTAATGAATGTTGGTGTAACCAAAATGAAAGAATATTAAAATCTTGTTCTTGTGGGATCCATCTCTCCATTTTCAACTCAGTAAACAAATACAGGCTTAACTACAATTATTTAATTTCAAGTAAAACAATGTTTGATTAAAAAATACATTTACTATAATATAATAAAAAATATACCTTTCCAACTGATACAAAATTGTCCCGCAATTTTAGTATTATATCTGAAAGAAGCGTAGGATGCTTATTTGTTAAATTTGACAGAAGTGATCTGGCATCTTTTGAACAAGATTCTTGTGTTTTTTCACTAAGAAATCCTATCTGCAATATAACATATTATTAGCAAAAAGAATTTCAATAATAATTTCAATACTCATCACTTACTTGAAATAAGTCAATTGTAGCTCCTCTTACAAAATCATAATCTTCAAAAGTTCTTGCCATGGCCATGTTTGCAAATGTTGTCAATAAAAAATATGATTCATCTCCTGGCATGCTGCTTAATTTTTCTTCAAACTGTTTTCTAAGATTAGGATAATTTAACTCTCTTTCCCAATCTATAAAACCACCATAAATGGAATAAGTATTCAAGGATATTTAATTTATGATTTTTTTAGTATGAATGTATATAATATAAACCTGCTGCATTCATAGTGGATATATATGCATCTGTTGATATGGAGTCAGTGTGTAAAATATAAAAGATTTGCCACAATGTAGATGATGATACAATATGATATGGAATAGATGCTAAGTATTGCCATGCTCCTAATCGCCGAGAGGAAAATATACAAAGAGTTGCCTTTAGAAAAAAGCTATCGTACTCAGTTTGTAATTTTTGCAACATTGATGTGTCCACCAGCTTTTCAAGAACAGAAATATAGTAATATTAAAATTCAAAAAATACACAGATCACTATTGTGTGAATTTAACTTAAGTAGGAACATATTTTTTTTACCTGACTTTTGTCAAATGCTTCCCACTGATCACTGACATATTGAACTATGTCTCTGATTAAAGCACTTAATCTTTTAGCTAATTGTCTATATCGTGGAGAATCATATGTCTTCAATCCTCTATTTAAAAGTCTCACAATAACAGTAGAAAAAGCAAATATTCGTAGCATGTGATGATCAGTAATTAAATTTTTGTTTTGATGGTATTTATCATTTTGATGTTGTATAAAAAGGATTTGTTCAAATAATTTATTAAAAGGAATTTGATGCAGAAGAGAAATGAGATCACTTTCAAACAAATTTGCACCAAAGTTAGCAATGTCTTCATCTTCTTCTCCTTCCTCATCCAACATAACCCAGATCGTATCACCTGGACTACTTGCTGTATCTTGTAATGATAGTTGTACCTGAATATAAATAATAACATTATAACATCTTTTTAAATATATTCCTTTCAAGAAAATTATCATATCATTATCATGTGTACCTGCTCTAGAAATTTGTCACGATCTTTAATGGGAAGTGAAATAACTGCCAATACAGTTATCATATGGTCAAGGTAGGGATCGTTTAATGGAGATGTAGATATTTCAATTGCATTTTTAGGTGGCAATGGTATTTGAATATAACTGCGTGCCCAATTCATAACACCACCAGGACATCTTAATACATGATTTAATAAAAATAAATGATCTTGCCAAGTTGCTACCCTTAAAAGAACTGCAACTAATTTTGAGAGCCAATCTCTGACGTCAGTAACAAATTTTCCATCCTTCAAAATTTTTCGTTGGAATGTAAATAATATTGTGATGCACATTCTGAGTTCAATTAATTGTGGTATTGTTTGCGATGGTGTTTGAACTGGCATCAAATTTACTGGTGCATTTGAAGACAAGTTTGTAAATTCCTTACAAGAAATACAAACTCTTTGAATATAGTGTTCAATTTGTAATTTCAACACTTCCGCTTCATAACAATATAATGCTTGAATATTATACAATATGTCTTTGATCGATGATAAATTTCGTGACAAGCTATGGAGTGCTTGTTGATTGAAATGAGCAATAGAATATTCATGAGTGGCACTGACAGGGTTTCCATCTTGACATTCTCCAGCTTCTGTAATAGAAGTTTTATCGAGGCACCATAATTGTTTTTGAGTTTCTCTACAACTCTCTTTTAATCTCTCCAACTCGTGTGAATTAATAATCAAATGATTTCTGACACGAAGATAGTTCATAAGAAGTTCATAGAGTCTATGTTGTTGCTTAATTGCATGACTTCTCAGCTGTGTTTCTGTAAATTCTGTTACAAAAGCATCAACTAATGATAACTCTTGATTATTGTAAAGAGATGCTAACTGATTTTCTGTAAATGGTTTAATATCATGAGTCACAACATGTGTTGTATTTGTTTTGTCTGTAGCTATTTTTGACTCATTTTTTGTTTGCTCTTCCTTGTATGAAATTTTGTTTGAATTAGTATGGAATAATGACGTTGTGTCTTCTGATGTTGATGCTACTGCTTCGCATTCAGAAGCAGGAGCCGTTGGAAGAACATCTATTAAGTGAATTTCTGAGACCACTATTCTCACTTCTTCTACTTTTTCTTCTAAAGGATCTTTATGTTGCATAGGGGTTGCAAGATGTTTACCATCGATTTCATCATGTGAATTGCATATTTCCGGTTGTACCTGTTAACAATATATATACATTATTATCTCTAAGTATATAAACATCATAAATTACAAAGAATAAAAATAAGTACCTCTGCAGTTTCAATAGACAAATTACATTCCATCTCGTAAGCAGCTTTTTCAGCAGCTTGTTTCTCATAAATTTCTGTATCTATGGCAGCGGAATGAAGCTCACTCTCCATGTTTTCTACGCACTCTCCCTTAGGATAATTAGTAGGAGACTCTCCAAAAAGACACTCAAATTCCTCCAAGGTAGGAGCATCTGGTATTTGTTGGTCTAAGCTAGACTGCTTCATTTTGTCTTTCTTCTTCTTCTAAATATGCAATGGTTATTCATTACAATAGTGTTATCATTAATATTTTCAATGTACTTCAATTAAATACAACTAATTTATTATACATTGTATGACTATTAGCTCGAAATATTAATTGTGGTAATTTATAATAACCTTAAAATAAATAGAAGAATAGCCCAAAAAAGGTTACCTGACGACTTTTTTGTTTCTCCATGCTTAATATTGATTATGACGAAAAATGATGACAAGTTTAATATTCCCTTTATTTGGTATAATTCTTTGAACTATAGACGATAATTATAAAGAACAAGATTTGTGCACTGTAATATCTTTTATACACGCCATGATTAATATTAGAATACAAAGATTAGTCGTATTTTTTATACCTTTATGCAATATGCAAACACGTTATATTGCGCGTTAAAATAAACCTAACTTTATGCAGCATTGACATTCATTTTAATTAAAGAAGTGGTAATAAAGTAGTATTCGTTTTCCTCATGCTAAGTATTTTAATGGTAGCTTTACTATTCATTTCATTATTAATGTTTAATACAATCACAAATGATTTGACGATGGAGTGATCTGTCAACATGAGAACTCATGATTACCAACGGAGAAATGCATCGATCGATTACTTTCGATGATAAAGTCGCGAGAGAAATAATTTGCAACGCCATCTGAAGAACGTTCCTAGAAACTACTCGAAGATTTCCAAATTGCCGATAAAAAAATGAACTGTAATATCGATACCACAGGAAACTCTCGAGTAGTTTCTAGGAATGTTCTTCAGATGGCGCTGCAAATTATTTCTCCCGCGACTTTATCATCACAAGTAATCGATCAATGCATTTCTTCAAATTTGCAACTTTTATACTCATACACGATATACATTTTATACTCGTAACAAGATTTATTTTGGTTTACATTTCAATATACTTACTAATATATAATTTTAATTCGTTCGTTAATATACTTGTTCTAGTTTTGTACGATTGTATTCTTCCTTCATGTATATTACAAGAATTGTTGCAGTTGTCAAATTTCCGAAAACGCAGTATGTGGACCAGCGATCACCTGCATCAAAGGAGAGTCGCATATATTTTTTTCAGCGTCTCATCATCAGCATCCTATATCATTATATTCCGTACCAATACCAGGTATAAAATAAGAAAAATAAAATAGAGTTCCTATCAAGTTTGCCAGGAAGATCATATATCCGCCTACGATGGCTTCCGAAACAGGAAATGCGATTTCGGAAGCAAGTTCAAGGAACAAGGCGGGGGT
Organism: Odynerus spinipes; assembly: GCA_032403825.1. Lineage (NCBI taxonomy): Eukaryota > Metazoa > Arthropoda > Insecta > Hymenoptera > Vespidae > Odynerus > Odynerus spinipes. The sequence goes on from JAIFRP010000030.1 coordinate 2,360,182, forward strand.
GGACCAGCTGGCCGATATTCCGAGGATCACAGCAGCGTAAAGTTCTTCTTTACGAAATATCAAAACTCGATTTTCAAGCAATAAAACCCAGAGAAACATTACGACGGATATCATCAGCAATGTGTAAAGGCCAATTTTGAGATGACCCTGAAAGATATCGGCAACTCGTGAAGCCACTAAACTAATAACGCTGCCAAAAATTATCGTCCAAAAAGCAAGTTTATCCGCTTCCTCCTGAATTCGAATAAAAAGATATAAATTAAGAAACGATGAAAGCGTTTATTGTTATTTTAGAATAAGAAATTTGGGAAAACAATATATAAATTTTACTTGTGTCACCATCGAATCGAACGTCATAGTAATCATACTGAGCCATGGTCCGGTGACACCTTGACTAAATGCGGCCGCTAAACATAATTGCCACATATTCTTCTTTCTTCAATATAAATAAATATATCGTTATTATTTTCACTTAAAAAGTCGTATTAAATAATCGATTGCTTGTATTGTAAGGATCAAGAGGAAAAGAGACAAAAAAATTGCATCATCCCTTGTGGGGATCGAACCCACGACCTTTGGATTAGAAGTCCAACGCGCTATCCTCTGCGCCAAAGGGACTTGATACAGAGTATTGATATACTGATATAAGAACGAGTCGATTGATTTTTTCTTGAGTTTTAAAAATGGATAATATGAAATTAAACATTTTTCAATTAAAATAAACTTATATAATTATTCCTGTAATATTAGAGATGATACAACATAGATACAAAACAGTAGTAAATCAATTTAACAAATCAAGGTTTTTACCTCGTTATATACAAAATAAACAATAAAAATAATAAGAAAGTTAGGCGAATTAAACAATTTTTTCTTACTTGAGAAGGGACATGATCGATTCGATGAGACCGAAACGAGAGGACTTCTCCACTGAATCGATAAAATAATTTGGTTGTTTCGGAAAGAAGGATAAAATTCCAACAACGATGAGGGACTGAATCACGAATTCTACGAGAAATAAAAAACAGCTGGTTATGTTCTATCGACATCGATCAATAAACCTTTTTTTTACCGATTCTCATCAATGACATAATCTGTACACGAAGAATCGTTCGTATATGCTCGTCGTTCGAAGATGAAGATCCTACATCGGTTGGTCTCGATGAATGAAAGTTATAGCGTTCCTCGTGAGAATAAATCCCCACGTTTCTATTTAACGCCGTGTTATTGCTTGAAATGATTGTATCCACAACGGCCGGCCCTATCAAATAAGATGCAGCCATGCCGAGTTGATTACAAGCGGAAGATATACCTGTGAATTTTATAATATAATAATTGAATTATCACGTATTGTTCAGTTATATTTGGGTGATATGGCAGTCAAAGTATTAATATTCCTCTATTCTTTTTTTTTCTTATTTGATCCGTGAAAACATAAAATTCATCTACAATAATGACTTTCTCAAATTCGAAAGCCCATCGTTTCGCTTGAAATTAGTAGCCCGTTCCGTTTTATCGTTTCGAGGGAGAACAACGGGCATAGCACGATATTAATTATATTAAAGAGATTATCACCGGTGGCGGTGGTGCGTTCTCCACGTGGGAACCAAACAGCAGACACCAGGGCTGTAGCTGGACCGATGATTACCCCGGATAGACCGTTTAAGATGGCCGCAAAATGTGCCGTTCTAAACAAACGTAACGTGATATTTTCGTCATCGTTCAGTTACTCGTAGTAGGCACGTAAAATCGATAAAAACCATTTTTATTCGATCTCTCGGCGTACCTACATAGTGAAGATCGTTTCGTTGCAAGAAAAGCATCTAACGAAGGCCGCCAATGCAGTGAGTACCGCTGCCATTCGTATGGGCTCTAGCAAACCTGATATTATAGTGCATATAATATAGTAATCAAAAGATGTATCAATTTTATGGCTTGTGGCCAGTCTTGAAAATTGTAATTAACAAATGGTCACCTTTTCTATACAAATACCAACAGCAGGGCAGACAAAAAGTGAGATACATTATGCAACCCCAATCGGACAAAAGAGCTACATGATATTTATGCCAACTTGTAAATGCCATCATGGTGGGTGTTGTTATTGGACCCCAGGTGTTCCATATACAACACTGACTGCAAGTTAACACGCAGAAGAGGGCTAACGCGATCCATCGTTCTTTCGGCACCTGAATGTTCTCATTGATCAAATTAGATGTTTCATTAAGATCTTCCGTATACTCGTTATTGACAGATTGATCTATATTTATTAAAAATAGCCAGGTAAATATCCTCGGATCGAGTAGGTTAGAAAAATTGTCTCGTACGTCTTACCGTTTTCTTGGGGAGCAGAGTCCTGTGATTTTAGGTTTCCCGTACTTCGCGGGAAGATCTTCGATAATAATTTGTTCTTTTGAGCTTTTGAATTATTTTTGAAGATACTTTTACAAGGCAGACTTTGTGCCTCCCGTAATTGATTCATACCGTGATGTTTTTGTCGCCTAACTTCGAAGACTATGTATTCGCAAATGTAACAAATGTAAAATATGTAATTGGATTTTATGATAAAGTTTAATACGTCTCGATCGTCTCAAACGTCTTCAATCGACGAAAGCATACACATATTGATTATTTCTTTGTTTTGAAATATTTATAAAATACAGCTCATTCTCTTCGATGCAACCATCATTTTTAACGGTCCAAAACGCGCTCGGTGTTCCTTCTATCTCGCAAACATCACTGTCGAACGTTTAACGCTCGATAAATCGAAATTATTCGATATGGAGGAACATCGTCGAGGACTTAACGAAATAAATGCGTCCGATAAAAATGAAAACGCGTATTCGATATAAATTGGATCGGATTGTTTCACCTTTGTGAGAGAAATTATCTACGTCGGTTAACCCGTCGTCAATGCGACGTTATGGTAGCTCGTTCATGGACCAATCGGGAATACGTCGGAAATCAATGTAATTAGGGAAGAGCCAACAGGGATTCGTTGAACGAGAGACATGCGCACATCGTAACATCAAATCCGTAGGTATATATCGACAGAGATCTCCAATACCTTTTGTGCGAATTCTATTGTTATTGCATTACGATTATTACTCTCACATATTGATTGCGTTCGGTGACGATACAATTATCGTACTCTTGCATATTGCTTTAGGTTGATTTCGTTGAAGGTATGTGACATTCGTTAAGGAGAAACACATTTGCTTTTTCTGGTTATGATTTAACATGTTAGCTAGCGTCGTCACATATGAGTCGCTTACTTGCCAAATAGATTAATTCCACTTTTTTTAAATTTTAGTGCCAAGCCCACTAATTTCTATTGAGAATCCAGTGTCACACACACGTGACCATAGTAAATTTTAATATTTTTATGGCAAACGAGTTAACAAGATTCTAAAGGGAAATGTTTACAATAATTCATATTTTCTTAAGACAACAATAATCGACCGATTTTCGTATATCATCTCGCGTAATATCCACGATTCAACAACGGCTATGTATCCCAGCCTTTATATAGAGTACGTCTGCGAGAGAAAAAAGAAACAGGGCGAATAAGGGAAGCGCATAGTCTCGTTAATAAGAAACCGCGAATCCCCTCGCGAATCAGGCTCTTTGCTTTCGATCAATGAACGAGAAAAGAATGCCGACAGATTGTTCGTGGTGCAGTTGACCGTGAATACGCGAGATATTACCAAGCTGCATCTAAATACAAGAAGTGAACGTAAGAATTGGAGGATAACTCCGAAGATGTTAGAAATCTCGAATCGGTCACCCTTACATCGATGAAATAACGTTCGGGAGAATTTTTTAATCTTCGAAGTTGGAACTCACCCTTCGGGAGTGATAATGATCGGGGAGAGTTTCCAGGGGGATGATGTGTTCTTTAAACAATCGATCGTTATTACAAGATTAACATTTAAACGTTTAGAGCAGTGATTTTCAATCGATGTGTCGTGAAAATTTGTAAAGAAATGAAATGAAAATGAAAACCTCTTTAAATTAATTATACGAGAATATTATAATAAGTTATTTTCAAGTGTGCCCGGAACCCTATAGTTTCATGTGTGCAGCGAGATAGTAAAAGATTAAAAAACACTGCTTTAAAGGTAAGTATACAATAATTTTTAAAAATTCACTTACCTAAACGCTCGATTCAATTTTGGCAACTACAGACAAAATTATAATCATGCAAATTAATAATTCTACATGATCATTTGTACAAATAACAAAATTTTTCAAGTCGCGAAAATCCTATTAACTCCCATTAAAATAATATTCCTAAGCATACATAATCCACGTGAAGAATCGAGAAAAATAGAAAATTCTTTAAAACGAACTATCTCTCCGCACCGAAATATGACAATTAACGCGAGGAAGCAATTTTCTCGAGCGTGATCGCCCAAAGTGCTTAAACTATGGAACTATGGTGAGCATTTACACGGGGCGAACGTACCTATACGCGCGCGTTTCGTAGCGAAGGGGCGGTGCAAGGAAGGACAACGGGGATTAGAAGGAGGCCGAGAGTGGATCGGGGGTTGGGGAGGGGGATAGGGGTTGGCATCTGATGGTGGGGAGTCGTATAGAGGAGTAGGGAGAGTAATGTTACCAACGAACGTCCCTTCTACCACCGAGATACACACCACGAGGTGAGAGAATGGACGTGCAACCAAGGTGATTCAGATGCGCGCGTTACCTCGTACCGGACCATCTAAAAATTCGCGTTCTCCACTTTGAAAACGCGCTGGTTTTTCGGATCACCCTTGTAACTGGATTTTATTTTATCCTTCTCGCGAACGAATTCAGGAGAGACAGTTTATTTTCAACAAATCAGATAGTTGTCCTTTTTATTGATGGAAAGGGGTTTAAAAAAGGTGATAAGGTTTGGGATGTGTTATTGAAAGAATGGATTTATGGAGTGAGGGGACGATGGAATGTGGACATTATTATTATTATAATTGGAACGATGAAAATTGAGATATGACGAGATTGGAATAAGTTTTGAACCTTCTGTAAGAGGGAAGAATGTTGTTTAAAAATTGAGAATAAAAAGCGAGTAGACGATCCATTCGTTTGTCTATCGTTTTCTACGACTATTATTACGTCGACTTCTCGAAGGGAAACGCATCGCAAACGTAGTGTATTAAATGTCGACGAAAACGGGTAGGCCGTCCTCCCCACGACGATTCTTCGCGCGTATCTACGGTCACTTGGAATCTACGAAGAAAGTGAACGAGGAAGTAGAGGAGTCAAGATCAAGGACCGATTCGGTTGAATCTTCCTCAAGAGTAAACGCGTGCGAAGAAGCTGCAACCGCTGGCTCGGATGCTCTGCGTTCCTCTCCTTGTGACGATGCGAAACAAGTAAGGCATATTTTTTTTTCTATCTTAAATATAAATAAAGATCACGCGATTCGCTCAAGTCATCTTAAACTCAAAAGAGTTTAATTTTGATATAAAAATATCTATATAATATTAATATACTTTACAAAATTGTTAAATATATCTTTTTCTTTTTAATAGACAAACCATTTAACGGAATCGGTAGCAAGAGAAGAAAACGAAACGCAAGATCTCGACAGATTGAGAATACCTCAAGAAGATGCAAGAGTATCCGAAAAGGATTCTCGTCTACCGACTTTAGGGATACCCTTTTTATCTCATGCATTCTTCCCCGGTACACCTAATCACACGCTACACCTGACGCAACTAGCACATCCTTCCGTACTTCCGCCACATCTTCATGGCTTAACGAATCACCCGGCCACGAATCATCATTTGCAAGGATTCTCCGCCTTCCGTAAGTGCTTTTTTTTTATAGCATACTCCAATGTCATTGTCCGAGATTTTCGCATGTACGAGACGTTCCTCTCACGAAACAATTTCAAATACATTATATTTTATTAATTTATAATTACATTTTACAATATAATTTAAAAAATGGTTCCTAACATATTGTAATTTACGACGAACTAAGTAAATAAAAAAAAAATACAATACAGTACTTTATCATCCGTGACCTAAACCAAAGCGGGACTTCCGGTAAAGCCTCTGGCTCTCTCAATCTCTGGCAAAAATAAAAATCCTCCTTTTATTAAAATAGAGTACAACGAGCTTAGGTGACGGGGGGAGAGGTTATCGTGGCGAATAAATACGATTTGAGATACGACAAAATCAGAAACGAATCGAAATGATGGCTACAGACAGGAATAGAAGAATCTTTATACCGAAGATACTTTCCGTCGTGGACATACGCATCTTCTTCTTCTTCTTCATCGTAACGCGACTTCGTAAAATCTGCTTATACCGATACGACTTGCGTTTATTCAAAACGCGTATATCCACATACATATATTTCCGCGGTAAAGACGCGGTCGTCCCCGGCTTACGGCAGAAACTTCGAATACTCGGACCTTTGGAAGTACATGGCGCATTCACCTGCTAACAAAACCTACATATTCTCGTGCATCGCGTTGAATGCTCGCACAATAAAATCGCGGAGAAGTTTGAAAATACCTAAATGCGGTCGGATAAGATACTTGAAGAATTTCGAACGTTTACTACTACGTTATTACATTTGCATAATTGGTAGTTACATTCTCGTAAATGTCAAGGAATCAAATTAAAAAACATTTCAAATATAATTTGCAGAATCGAGTGTCGGTCACCGGTGACCGTCCGTCGTGGCATTCAATGTGTTAGGAATACGGAAGTTTAACTATAGGTTCAAGTGTGCTATGATGTAAAAAAGATTGAAAAACACTGCGATACATGACCGACGTAAATCTTATTTTCCATGAATTCCTATAATAATTCTTAAAAAGTTAATTGTGTCGAGAAGTTCGCGAAATGAAACTTAGTGAAAAATTTAACCGATACGTAGAAAAAGAGATAGAAAGATGGAGAAAGGGGGGAAAGAGAGAAGGAAAATGGATTTAAAAATTTCACTGTTCGCCTGAGATTTCGTCATTGTGAATCGTTGTTACAATAAATACACACGTATACGTGCACACATTGGGGAGGGTTTATCCCGCTTCGCCACCTCGTGGTGATATTGTGATGAGATTACGAAACGCAGTTGGCCGAATCTCAATGTAGAATATGCATCGCTATATTTCCTCAAACCAACTCCACTCCTCTGGCCTTAAGCCGCTGTCACGACAGGCGGCACGAAAGATTCCTGGTCACCCAGGACAAATAGGAATATATTATCGGAGAATATTATGTAAAATTATTCTAACTATTATTTTACTAGGGTTATGCCATTGCATCACTATCGTTCATAATTCCTAGCAATTAAAAGTATTTTTATTACATACATTATAGACGTTTGCTGGTTATTCTGGATTGAAAATTTTCGTATATGTTTAGTTTACACCCCTTAGTCTCTAAATCAATTAGAAATCGCCTGAAATTATTAGTTTTATTAGTTACACAAAATTTGAGGAATGATTATTAAAAAAAAAACTAATATCCGTCATCACCGCGCTTTTATCCAGACGCGAGTTTTAGTGGTAAAAGTAAAAAGCAGAAGATAGATAAAGAGAAAGAGAGGAAGAGAGAGAGAGAGAGCGAGAGAGAGAGAGGGTGGGTGGGACAGAGAAAAGAAAGGGAGAGATAAATCATGTGACAATGAACTCATCGAGGCGCGATAAGTTGTTATCGTTATTGTCAAATCCGTTTCGCTTGGTCTTCGCTCCTCGTAGTTTCTCCTGTAATATTCATTAATGTAAACCTATCGTTACAATGTAACGCGCTCTAGTCGATGTATACAAAACGAGATTTATTCCTCCGTAAAGAGCTTTCACGTCGAGACTGATACAATACCGCTTTAATATATACGTATACGTGTGTACATAATAATAGTAATCGTAGGTTAAAGTTTTTTGATAATTAACAAATACTAGTGACTTAATACGTACTTAACTTACATATGTAATTTATTTAAATGTCTTTAAACTAATGTACCAAGCGATACATTATCATCGTTATTAAATGTTCAGCTACAAATTTTGTAGAAAGAAAGAAACTTTTTTGATAGTGTATCGTCAGCAATTTGGAATTATTTCGAGATTGACGAATTTCACGATAATGCTTCGTAAGCACTTCTTCCCACATCTAAAGTGCGAACATCCACGCGGGCTAGTTCATTGAGTAGGGTTCAAGGAGCAATTAGGATCCTGTTTCCATCCTGAACCAGATTGCGCGAAGCCTTGAGCATCTGACTTCCGGTATCATTTATCCTCACATCCTAATTATTCTACAATATGGATTGCGGTTACGATATCGGATTACCTCGTCTCCGTATGTAACGCGTACATTCGTCGATAAATCTCGAGTCTATTTGTTGTATGTCTTTTCTATTGAAGCATTACTTGCGTGAAATATTTATTATGAAGTTTCTAATACATGTAGTGTATTAGAAACATTGTTCGTTAATAAATTTTCTTTTTAATAAAAAAACATATTTATCGTGTCTTAAAATATCACAGTAGCACGTCGAAGAAGAAAGGAGGGTCGACCGAGAAGGCAAAGAACAACTTTCAGCGGAGAACAGACGCTACGCTTGGAAATTGAATATCGAAGGGGTGAATACATATCGAGAGGTCGAAGATTCGAACTGGCGGCATCTCTGAGATTAACGGAGACACAGATTAAGATATGGTTTCAAAATCGTCGTGCTAAGGATAAGAGAATCGAGAAGGCTCAATTGGATCAACAATATCGGTAAGATAATTTTTTTCCCCCAAAAAACTCACTCAATTTTGCACATTACATTTGAAACCCTTAGTTACGTACGTTCTTTTCTTTTAAAAAATATTTTCTACAATATGTATATACATGTACGCGCGCGCGTGTGTATGTATATATGACTAATAACGCATAGAAGTGTATGTATTCAAAACCTACAGAATTTCCCCTTACGCCTAATCAAAAAGATGTGATGGTAAACTTTTCCGTATCTTCATTTTAAAAAACAGTCAAGTTTGGATAAAATCGATGTGACATTCAACATGTTAAAGATTCCTCTAACCGTAAAGGCTCCTGCCAATTCTTCGCGAAGATATTTCTTGTTGGTGGACTGAAAAAAAGTTAGGACAACTCGAGTCCCTTTTACCTTTTCTTCGTCGTAGCCAAAGGTACGTGGGAACGGGCGGATGGCTCTTCTCGTTCGAGAAGAACGAACAAATCGCCGAGACAAGTGGATCGGAAAATCTATCGGTGTACAAACCGTGCGTACGCGTTTATCCGGGCGTTTATCTTCGGCTTATCGAGAAGAGCCGTCATCGAGTACTCTTAATGGCATCAGGTGCATATTGGCTGAATAATACCCAGGAGAGATCCTCGACGGAGGCCGCGAGGGGACCGGTTGACTGTGATTCGAAGCTACGAATCAACGGGCTGATTCCTGATACGATAGAATACACCACTAAATAGCCTCTCTCGAATAAGAAAAGGGGGAGATTACGTGCTCGCGTGCCGAGCACCCTTCTTCCTTCCAAGTCTTTAAGAGAATGGCCCGGAAAGGAGCTTCTGTACTTACTCCTTCGCGATTCTTTTTTTCCTTTTTCCCCCGTGTTCTCACAGAATCAAGGAAAAATATACCGGTCCGTTTAAAAATATTATCGGTATGACGATGTCTCTTGTATCGGTAATAGAAGTAATCCATAATGAAATGTCGAGCTGAAGCTCATTATCAATTAAATGCACGCGTACTCGACAAGTATCTTATTTTTCTCGACGGCAAAGCCTCGTGTATACAAAAATTTTATTTAATAGAATCGCGTCCTTTCCGACTGTACCACTAATTACCAAACACCTTGTATATAGCAAAAGAATAGTGTTCCTAAAATAATAGACCGATAATTCTTATAACTATCAATATTTTTTATTCTACTTAAACCTAATGATCCAAACGTGTTTAATAGATTTATGAAAATCGTAATGTAGAATAGAATCGTACGGTTTTAAGTATCTTGTCCGACGCTTCTCCGCAGCTGCGCTAATGACCGTGGTAATGACCATATCGTAGGAGCAATACATCAACCCTGACAAGATAATGATTTAGCTGGATGCACCGTAGCGCCGAGCACCGTGGAAGCTGCCGCTATTGCGGGAAGTACCATATGCTTTGAAGGGCCGACGTGCTCGCTATTGTTATTGAATTTCGCGCATCTTATCTTTCCCATGACCACATCACGGCTTTATTCCGAGCTTTCGTTTCTCTATCTACGGTTTGAACGATCGAAGAACTCACTCCCACGTACCCTTCTTATCTCTCTTCAAGAGAGAAACGCGAATTTCATTTGGATTCTGTGTACTACAAGATTTTCTACGTTTTTCACAACGGAATCATATCCTTAAAAATTGAATTTATTTAATTTGTAAATTGTTAATTTATAGAGTGTTTTTTTACATAGATCACTTAGCACTGGATTAGATCATTAGATCCGTTCCAACGATGTCGTTTCCATCTTGAAAAATGAAATAAATAAGAACGTAAAGACTATATCGTCGTATTAAGAATAATACGTAACAGTAAAGAGAACAAGAGCCAACGTAACACGCGATTCACCGTTTAAGCTGTTATCCCATAGATATCCCCTCTTTCTTTAATGATTCTCTTCTCAAGGAAACGAGAAACGTTGAACGTGTGAATGTGAAACTCATTTCCGATCTAGTATCGATGAAAAGTTTAATTTTCCTGTTATTTTAGGAACTTTGCTGTTTCCAGCGGCTTCGTCAACTTGCCCATTTATGGAAGCGGCAATTTCTGCAGGCTATGTCTTTATAAAGATGCTTTCGGATCATCCGCCGGACACTCCTGCGCATCCACGCACGTTACTGCTATAAGTTCTTCGATAGAGCAGCCTCAATGCAGCAGCAGTAGCGGAAGCGAAATGTCCGATAATCCGTCTACCGTCACGTCACCGATTTAAGTAAAAGATCGATCTTCTTTTTATAATAGAGAAAGATCTAATCCAACAGAATTTGGTATGATCGGGCCAATTTATGGATGAGAACGACTAATCATAGATAACGTTCTAACTAATTCTTGTCGATATTCCATTTTACAATGATTAATTAATCACTCGCGCGTATAACTACATATATCGATTATATTTATCGTATATGAAATACTCGTAATAATGTGCGTGGAACGTATATAAACGATATGTTCGATCATTGTCGTTAGAACCAAAGAGTATGAGACGTTTAAGTAATGCTTTCGTTATTCGAGTCGATCGTAGAAGAATAAAACGTACTTAGTTTTTACTAGTTATTATTGTAAATATATTTTGAAGGTATGCGTGAGTGTGCGTGAGTCGTAACCAATTATTTTGTGCGTATATAATAAACACATGCAAATATTATTATTTCTTGTTTACGAATTTAAAATCGAAGGAAATGTATCTTTTATATATACATATCTACGAACGAACATTTGTCTATATATACATAAATTATTTAAATTTCATTATACAATTCATTACAAACATTTCCGGCTTGTTTCGAAAGACCAATCTTCTATACATATGACAAAAGAGGATGTGTAAAGAGGTTCAATAAATTCATTATTTATTCTAAGATTCATCTCCCATCAATAATAAAAAATATATGATTTTTTTATTAATCATTTATTATTGATACATACCTGACAAAAAAGACTCACCAACACAAGTAAATATTTTTATCATTTACATTTATCATGAGAATACGAGAATTATTCATAATAACTGGTAACTTTTAATAATTTCCAATTAATTACACTGTACGTGACATTTATAACAAGATCTTTTTCAGATTTATCAATTATGACTTTTTGCACGAATGAATATGAACGTTTCTAAAGGATCAGAGGAAACTGTGGAATACGTGTTTGGTGTACGCCTATGCCTATACTGAAGGTATGTTATCATCAACAAAACTATTTATACATAGCCTAATTTAGATTATGTTAGGAAACAAAGTTATTGCTTATTATTATACAAGGTATAGCTTATAGACCACTATTGTTGGGTTTCGATGAATGAACACACAAGGAGACTGAAAGAAACTTTATTTAATCTCGTGAAAGAGAAATGCATAATTTTTCAGTACGCTAAATATTTGAGTGGTTAAATTTAAGAATTAACGTTAATAAAAACGATCTGTTTTATGGAGTTGCAGATTTATCCGTTTAAGTTTCATGACAAGTTGCCTCCATAACACGGATCGAACTTCCTTATAGCTTTTTAAAAATCTTATAACTATTCAGGTCACTTAATACTAATTAATAATGATGCACAACTTACTTTAACTTACCTCCAACGAGGGCTGACTCCGGGGAGTAGCAGAAAGGCACGATGCGGTCTTGAGGAACCGGCCCAATGGCAAACCAGAAATTAATGAAAACGAAAGACAGCAATTAATACAAGGAAAGCAAAATAAAATGGTGATAAGATAAAAATTACTTTCTCTGATACTTTTCTATAGAAGTTATACATCAATTTCATAGTACTGTACATATCGTACAAATCTTTTCACTTTATCGTGGTTACTTCGATTAAACAAACTTGCTACTGTTCTACTTGCAACGTTAACCAATTTGTTAATATAAACAGTATATTAAAGAAAAAAGTAAATTATGGATACTTCATTTTTTTAACGCGACCGTATTTGTAAACAATTATTAAGTGAATGTTATTAAATTATCGAGATGAAATGGAACAAAAATTGTTACTGTACAAACGTAATATAGCATCGAGCTATGAATTCATCTTGTGTGACTGTAAAAGTTACTCCCAAGTTAAAACTGCATAATGTAAAAATATTAATGTAATGTACGAAGATATTCATAAAACACCTTTCAAATGTTATAAAAAATATTTGTATGCAAATCTAATTTGTTTAAAAATTCAATGAAAGGTATTTTATTAAAATCTTGTACACAAATGATTTGTTAATTGTCCCAACAAAAAATAAATAAAGAATATTTAAAAAAATAAAGGCCATGCCTGTCATGTTGAATATCCTGAAAGGAGATAGATATAAATATGCATAATAAATATAATTAGTTTATGGTACTTTATATTGTTCGCAAAATCTTCGTGATCATTTTCTTTTTCTGTTGAACACGGTTTCATATTTTTTAAAGTGTAAAAGTACGTAGAAAATTAATTTTAAAAAAAGCTGTTAGATTTTGCGAACAGCATAAGAATAAAGTACTTACTATGTCTATCTTACTTTATTTAAATTTAAATAATGCGTGTGCATGTACACGTCCTCATGCACCTTCAAATTTAAACTAACTTTGTCTTTCGACCTGACTCAACGTAAATACACTCATTAATATCGAACTAAATACCTTTTGTCTGTCAAATATATTTCAAAACTCAAAAACATGATATGATAATTTATAGCCAACAACAAATATGTATGGGTGCAATGCACGTTGATAAAGACTAATAAAAAGTAATATTGATTTTTAGAAGACCAGCTATCGTTTTTACATAATTTATAAACCGATTGCCGTTTAAAAGTTCAATGTTTGTAAATAAACTAAAATATGTGCAGTGAATAGAAAAAATATTTTTTGATCAGCCCTGACTATATTCGTAGAAAAACATTGTTGATTTTCGTGATAGAAAATCAATCTTGGAAGAGAGTACCACTAAACATTATAAATATCATGCATACACAATTTTCCAATTAACTCCCTAAATATATATATCTAAACAGATGATTCTTGAACTCCTACCTGTGGTTGCACTACAGAGGCTAGCAAATATCCTAGCAAGGTCTAGTCTGCTGTAGATGTCAGAATCCTTTAGTTCAGCTACCTGCCTGTCTTTTAGTTTCTTCATTGCATTCATGCTTCTAATCGGCCACAGTAAAGATCCATAAAAAAAAGTCTAGCTATGTTTACTACTCTTTACTTTCGTGAATCTCACGTAGATACTATCCGACGCTACCTACTAAGTCTAGAAAATGTTTTCCTCTATATCACAGCTTTACCTAACAGTCACATTGCACTTACCATTGACAATGATACGTGGCAGTAGAACCTGACCATTTATAAGTGACTGTAAGGCAGGTAAATCAATTTGTAGACTAGTAGACATTGCTAAACTTTAGCATTGATCAAAAACTTGAGTACAAAACTTTCAGTAAGCTGCGCTCAATACTGAGTTATGACTATTGTACACTTACTAATGTAATCAGTGTTGCACAGCAACTAAACAAACAACTAGGATGCTCTATAACTATATGTCTGTCTATTATTATTTGAATATTATCTATAAAATTGAATGGTTAATAACTTTGGAATATTTCTAACAGAGTAATACTGAAAAATATTAAATAAACAAAATATAGAAGATATATTAGGGCATGTATCTGTTATCAATAAATGATCGAAAAAACGAGTTTGGATAAATATCCTATGAGTCGTGAAATGGCTAACCATTTTATATATATTATTATCCTAAATTTCTGTGTATAAAGGCATCATGTATGTCAATTATATTTATTATTTAGTACAACACTGATTTTAATTCTCAACCTTGGTTGTGGATTTATTTGAGAGGGATACGAAAAATATTGAAATATCAAAATCTAAATTATGTCTCCTAAATATCTTAGTTTATGAAAATAAGTTTTCAATTTGGATAAGTGAAGTATGTGTTAAATATAATAATACGAAACGCTTCTTACTGCTGTTTATCTGTCAAGTATAAATATGGAATGTTTCTTATTTTATTCAATATAGCAGCATATTATTTTCGAAATGGGGGAATCATCTATATTGCCAACCTGTATAAAACTGTCAAAATATGTTTCCTACAATTTTCTAGTAATACTATGTATTCTATATAATCTATTTTGGTATAAGTAACTCGGTCAATTAAGTCATAATGATTACTTTCACCAACGGGTGAAACGTATCCCTTCAGCTATAAATCCATGAATCTTAAATACACATTATTAAAACTACACAAAATTGATGGTGGGTTTTCAGTATATACAAATTATTTAATACTGTCTTTACACATAAATATAAAACACCCATTGGTGCCATCATTTTCTACGCAGTTGACAAAAAGTACAACGATCTTTTCTATTATACATGATTTTTTTTTGTAATTTTTTCGCCGATATACTATCTGTCTTCGTCTGTCTATACTTCCCTGTTCTCTGCAATCCTCACAGCTATAATTTTTTTGTACCTCTGACTTAACCTATGCTGCTGATCGATTTTTCGTTGTTCCATAAATTAAAGAGTGACGTGGAAAAGGTTCTGGTCAATTTTATTAGCTAGCTCTTAGAACATTACAACTTAATCAATAATTGGTTAATCTAAATAACCTATAAAATGCTGACTGACGCTATGCTTTTTTCTTATTCGCCTATTTTACTGATATTAGAACTTTATCGACATTCTTCCATATATGTTCTCTCGAATTAAGAATTTCTACCTAAATAATAAAAATTGCATTTTTTTTAACCCAAGATGTATGATCAAAGTAGTAAAACCTAATATTTGTAAATAAACTATTTTTGTTTGTCACAAAGGACAGTTGAGCCCTTCAATGTCCACAATGTTGTCCTACACAATCATTATCTAATACGCCGCAGAAATGAATATAACAAAGTAATATGCAATTAATCGGGTTGCATGGTATAGGTATACCGTCAATCAGAAAAAGATGCATTTCTTAACTATTGCAGCACACGAGTCTTTTCATGGGTGGTAATAATGATTAAATATAAATAATCATTGCCTCTTCTAATAAGTATTATATGTACCAGTCAACATGTGCTGGCACTGCCTAAGAAATATGATGCAACAATTTCACATGATGAGTCGAATGTGTAGGGGATGTGGTAGGTGCTAGATACCGAAACAAATACAGGCATAAGCCTCCCTCACTGCGAGCTAACAGATGATGCTTCTCTGTCCTGTATCCTGATTGTCCTGCCTGGTCTTGTCTCTAGCCTTATAGCCCTGCCTGCTCCACTACTAAACAGTACAGAAGTACTGGCGACTAGAAGACAAGTAGTAGGTTCACCTGAGGTTTAAAAGTCACAAATCTGTTAGTTGCGATGACTGAAAAGACCCAGAAATTGTAAAGATCTATAAGTTTTGCGCTAAAGTGTTATGTGAAAGGGAACAAAACACTTCTCTCAATTTACGCATTTAAACTTCATGATTATAAAAAAAACATACATACTCAAAAAAAAAGCGACCAAATATCTATACACTGCACAAAAATAAATAATGAGAATTAAGAAGAAATAACTTGCATTGCAATAAATAAAAAAAGTGATGATAAAGAATATACAAAATAATGAGTAGAAGCATAAAATTGAAAGTTCATGTATTCAACATATTGTTTAAAAAATAGATTTATGTAGTAGTATAACAGGTTTCTGCATGAATAGTCAATTATTAATTTCTTATTAAAGATGAGTCGTAATAATAAGATATTATCCAATCGTCGTGTCATCTCATTATATAAGGTACTCCTGCATGAATGTTTTGGCCAAAATGAAAATGATGTTTAACAACTAAAAGAGATATTATCACTAAAGTACCTGCTCTAATTATTCAACTTGTCCTGTATTAAAATATTAATAAAAGAAAAACTAGATTTGATTTAAATCTGATAAACTTCTATCATGCCTTTCAATGCCTTATATCCTATATACTTATGACAGTACAAATATGTATGTTAGGTTTGACCCTTTTGACAATTTCTACATACTGCACTTTGTTTCATTTTATCTAAATCAAAAATATATAAAAAAAAATTTGAAATATTTGTAGTATTAAATAAAATAAAAAATCTTAAGTATATTTGAATAGAAATGAAGTACATATTGATATGGATATGACTTATTCAGGAGAAGCAAGGAGTTTGTTTACCTGCACTACTGTTAACAGTTTTCAGAAAAGGAAAAATAAGACAATTTAAGTAAAATGGTTTTAGAAATGAATGATCATGCTTACCATGTGAGGGAGAATGAA
Source organism: Odynerus spinipes (assembly GCA_032403825.1). Classification (NCBI taxonomy): domain Eukaryota; kingdom Metazoa; phylum Arthropoda; class Insecta; order Hymenoptera; family Vespidae; genus Odynerus; species Odynerus spinipes. The sequence continues at coordinate 2,377,201 of JAIFRP010000030.1, forward strand.
TGAGAGAGCTAGTCCTGTGAGAGAGACTTTAGTATCTTCTACCGCCGCCGCCGCCGCCTCCGCCCATGTTTCCACCGCCAAGAGAGTTACCACCATAACCTCCTTGATTTCCGTAACCACCGCCGCCTCCTGAATTACCACCACCCATTGGACCTATAAACATAACAGGATAAAACCATTAGCAAAATAATATAAATATACAATAAAATCATAATAGATGTGATCCCAAGTCTCAAGTTTCTTTGTAGTTACACACCCATTTCTTTGAATGTTGATATTAATTATGAAGTAAATGTTTCCAAAGAAACAGTTACCGGCATTTTTCAAGAACATCCGTTCCTTTACTTACAAAGTGAATACTCGTACTTTCGGAGTATTTAATAAATAGATGAATATGCTAGGATAGCAGAGAGAGAGTGGACAAAGGCGCTCCTTCTCACTGCAACATCGCGCCTAATGTCTTTTCTCTTGAATATGTTAATATGTTCGGATTATTCAATTTTGCGATTGAATATAGTTAGTAATATAGTTAGCATAAATCCCACCATGCTATCCAATGTTTATAAGATTGTATCCACAATGCAGTACAAAGGGAGTGGATTCTTAATAGTAAAATGTAGTATTATTTGTAATTAAAATCAATCATAATTTCGATGTTCACGTCGACGCCTCTTGTGCAACTTACGTTTCATTAACATATCAAATGTAAGATATGATTAATAGACATTTGTATAAATTATACATTATAAAGTCAATATACTGAGTATAAAAACTAAAAAATCAGTTGCTCAAGATGCGTGATAGACGCGTTGGCTTTTGAGAAGGAGGGAAGCAACCTTGTCCACCGAAGGGTGGTAGCCATCTCGAGTCTCCAGACTGTCGGCCACTAGGACCCATATTAATACCGTAGGGTGCTGGTCTTCCTCCGGAGTTGAAATTATTCCGTACTGGTCCACCACCATAGCCTTGTTGATATCCTCCTCCAAAGTTATCATTGCTCCAATTTCCACCACTGTTGTAACCGCCTTGACCGCCTTGACCACCCCACCCTCCACCTTCAAAAGGAATTTCCAATTTAGACAGTATCACTCATTTGTCTCTACAACTAATAGTTTACAATTATTCACTGATGATTATATAACTTGAGTTCCAACTTACAGACAAGTTATAAGATCTAACAGAAAATAAAATAAAATGATGTAGTAAAATATAATTTTTCTTTCTGCGAACCTTTACCTTGATTCTGGTTTTCCCACGGGCCGTTACCTCCCCAACCTCCTTGATTACCTCCACCATAACCACCCTGATTACCACCATTATTCCAATCTCCACCACCGCCACCGCTTCCACGTCCTCCCCAGTTGCCACCACCCTGGTTTCCACCACGAGGTCCTCTTCCAACACCTTGTCCTCCTCTGCTTCCACCACCTCCTCCGCCACCACCTCCACTAGCGGATGCCATTTCTGCTCTGCTTAAGGCCTATCAAGAAAGTGAGTTTTATGTAATAAACTATAATTATATACAATAAAAAAACTTTAAAGTATGCAACCTAGTAGTTACCTTCTTGACATCAACATGTTTCCCACGTATTTGATGATTACGTTGGAGACAAATTTTATCAACAGGATCATAGTCATCAAACTCAACAAAACCAAATCCACGTTTTTTGCCTGTTTCCTTGTCTGTAACAATGCTAATTGAATTTATACTGCCATAACTTTGAAAATATTGCCTGAGATCTTCTTCTTCGTGATCATCTTTTAAACCTCCAACAAATAACTTTTTCACTGTTGCACCAGCTTCTGGCCTACCAATTTCTTGCCTAGGTACAGCTCTTTTAGGTTCTACTACGCGACCATCAACTCTGTGTGGTCTATAAAAGATTGTGAAAATTTAAATTATATAATGTTACATATATTGAAACTATTATATCTAATCCATAAAATATAATAATTACCGTGCATTTTGTGCATCATCCACCATATGAGCACGAGAATAAGTTATGAAACCAAACCCCCTAGATCGCTTGGTTTTAGGATCTTTCATAACAACTACATCTACAATTTCACCCCATTGCTCGAAATGTTTTTTTAAAGAATCATCTGTTGTCCTATAATCTAGGCCACCAATGAATAACTTCCGAACATGTTCAGGTTCATTTTTACCATCCTAAAATAGTTTTAATTGAGTTTAAAACCTGTTTCTTTATATAAAATTTATGTCTTGAATTTATATTATCATAGAATGAAAATGTACAATTTTTGGTTAGAATTTCAATAGAGCGAAAAATAATTTAAAAATAATATTTTTATTTAATAATTTTCATAATACGAATTGGCCAAGTTTTATAAATTAAAAAGAAATCAATACATAAATGAAAAACCGGACTTTCTAAGACTTTCAAAATGGCGTAGCGTGGGTACGCCAAACTTGAGTAAAAGTTGTAACAAAGTTCTTGAGAAATCACGTATTATTTTGTAGCAGAAATCATGTTTTTTAAACTATTATTCTTAATTTATTTTACCATATTTAATTAAAATCGGATAAATATATATATCATTGTGCAAATGCAAATGTAATTTACAGTTTCAAATGAGAAAATAGTATTAAATAAAATTGAATTTCAACAAATCATTAGAAGATGCGACTGTTATAAATTTCACAAAAGTTCACAATTATACATGTAAATATAAATCGAAGGACATAGTATATCGGCGTTATATAAATTTTATGTATACAATTTCGATGCACTAAAATTCGTGGTATGCCTAATAATAAATTACTTCTTACATTATTTAACAAAGCAGAACGTATTTCTAATGATATTTACAATTTAATTAAACAAAAAAAATGTTTGCGAAGTAGCATATCTTTTGGGAATTAATACGTAAAAAAAGGAGTTAAGGACGAATACGCTGTGTGATCTTACGTTGTAAACAAAATGCTGAAAATCGAACGCCCGAGGAATAAAAGATAGAATATTCGTTATTTGGTACTTACATCATGCTCCATCTTCACCATTTTCGCTCACGATGCACAGAACTACAAACTTTCCAAGGTATAACACGAGACACAAACGAGTGACCGATGCTACGCCAAATGGAGTCACGTACGTAGCCCGATCGATTACGACTCCTTTCAATAATGCGTGTGAACCCCGTACTATTGAAAAGGATTATAGGAGGTTTCTTCTTACGCATGCGCTAACGTTTGAATTTATTCTTCTGATTTTACAAAATATTTGCTAAAAACATACAAAAAGGATATTTATTGATTTAATATAATGCATTTAATAATTTTATTATAAATATATTTGAAATTATATTTCTTGATAATGTTAAATAAAATTATAAACATTATCCAATTAGTACAGTTCTAGATAACTCCCCATATTCATTGGTGCCAACCTATTAAAAATTTAGTAAGTAAGTATAACCACTGCTAGGTATATTTTGTGTGTCAAAAAGAGAAATTGTTTACAGAGAAATGGAAACTGTATTACCCACGTGTATGATTTTACGGTTAGAATTTTTATCGTTATTTTCTATTTCATGATTTCTTGAAATACTTAAAAAATTCGTGAAAATAATTAGACAGTGGTACGAAAGCTGTATAATTTAGGTTTATGTGCAGTTTCAAATAACAAGAGAACCATATCAATTTATTTATGGTTTACAAATATACTCGTGGGTTAGAAGTTTTATTTTTTAATTACGTATTTCGTTATAAATGAAAAGACAAGATGGTTCGACACAATAACCAACTACCAGATAATATTCCACAGTTGCAAAACCTTATTAAACGTGATCCTGAATCGTATAAGGAAGAAGTAAGTTTTCTTTGAAACATTGATGTCTACACTAAAATTTACTTTTTGTTAAGTAATTAAAATGTTAGATAACTGATGTTTGTTATTATAGTTTCTCCAACAATATCAACATTATAAGTCTACTGTGGAAGTATTTAATTTGGCTCCAAATAAGTTTAACAAAAGTCTCGATGAACTAGTAATATTTATGACCCAGGTGAGTAAGTTTTAACTTTGGAAAAAATGTTATCTTTCTTTCATCTCATCACACTAATAACTTGTATATATTCATAATATCATATAGATTTTTATAATTTTTCTTTCAGATTTATTAAATAAAACTTCTTTAGTATTTCTTATATTTAAAAAACATATTTAAAGATCAATAATGGAGTCTTGTTTAGAAAAGCTGAATAAAAAAATAAAATGTCGTAAAACGATTATAAAACAATTATATTCTTTGATTGGTATACAAAATGAACCAATGCCACAGAGTATTTTTGTATATGGTCATGTTGCAACAGGAAAATCATTAGTCATTTTACGTTTGCTAAAGTATTTGCAATACAATTTTAGTATTGTGAATTGTATTGAACACATAAACAACAAACATATGTTTGAATATATTTTAAACGATCTAATCCCAGATCCAGAATCTTGCCCAACTCTTATTGATAGTATTGGAAACCTTAAGTGTGATAATATTGTTACCTTTATAACAAAACTTCAATTAATTTCAAAATATGATAATCGTCCAATTATTATTGTTCTTGATAAGTGTATGTATTTACGAAATATGGATGGTCAGATTTTACCAGTATTCTTAAGATTAAAAGAAATATCAAATGTTTCTGTTTGTACAATTTTTGTAAGCAACGTGGTATGGGAAAAATGTTATACACAAATTGGCTCGTTTGAACCTATCAAAATTTACTGTGCCCAGTATACTAGGGAAGAAATATCTGACATTTTATTATCTTATAAACCACAAGATTGTAATGATACTATTTATAAAAATTATTTAAATCTATTCCTTTCTGTATTTTATAGATTTTGTAGAGATCTTAATGAACTCCGTTACATGGCAAAAATAAATTTTGTTAAATATGTAGAACCAATAAAATCTGGATTAATCAAAGAAGATGATGTTACAGGATTATGGCGCAACATTTCCAGTACATTAACATCTAACTTAGAAGTTATTTATCTTAGGGTTTCAACAGAAGATTTTATACAAGATAATCAAGTATCCAAAGAAATTGAATCTACTACAAAATTAGCATTAAGCTTTGAACTGCCATTTTATGCTAAGTATATTTTGATAGCTGCGTATCTAGCATCGCACAATCCTCCTAAAGAAGATAAAGCAATTTTTATGAAACTAAGCAGTAAAAAGAAAAAGAAAATAGTTAGGCGCAAGCAAGCAACCAATGAGCACTCTGGTCCACGTAGTTTTCCTATATCTAGGTTACTTGCTATATTTTGCACTATTCTTGATGAAAAAGTTGATGTAAATGCTATTTTGCTTGCACAGATTCCTACAATGTATCATCTTGGATTATTAATTTCTACTAATGATAGTAATTTAGATGAACCAAAATTGAAATGTTGTGTAAATTATAATTTCATATTAGTTGTAGCAAAAACCGTAGGAATTAATATAAGAGATTACTTGTTTAATCCTCAATAATACATATATCCTACACGTTGCTTCCAAAAACCTAATTTATTCAAAAATATGTAAAAATTGTCATTTCATTATCTTAAAACATTATTGCTTTCTAATTCATTCATAAAATATGATTTTTATTACTTTATTTATATTATTATAATGTAGTCATAGTATGCATGTGTTATGTCTTTAATGTGTTAAGATAGGCAGTCGTAATTTTGTATTCATTTTTTACTTGATATAAAAATAAATGTCATAAAAGTACATACATACTCTTAAATATTATTTTGTTGTGAAAGATTTCAATGTGAATGATAATTCAATGTTATATATCCTAATACTTATATCAATATATATTCTTAATTTATACGTTTTAATCCAGGTTGCCCATTGTTATCCAGATGTGCTAAAAACCTTTCCTCAGGAGATTATAGACATACTTCAAAAACATAATACAGTTTTAGACAATGATATGCGAATGGTAAGTATTAGTTTATTTTTGTCATTGTGAATTTACATAAAAAATTATTTACTGACTATATTATATACAAATTTTCTCTAGACATTCTGTAAAGCATTGATACAAATGCGCAACAAGTATTTATTAGAACCAATAACACTTCTAAGTTTATTTTTTGAACTCCTAAGATGTCAAGATAAAGCTTTGAGGCAATTTCTCCAAACACACATTATTACAGACATTAAAAATATTAATGCAAAACATAAAAATGCCAAAGTGAACACAACTCTACAAAATTTTATATTTACAATGTTAAAAGATACTAATGCTAGAGCTGCAAAAATGTCTGCTGATGTTATGATAGAATTATACAAGAAAAATGTATGGAATGATGCCAAGACAGTAAATATTATAGCTACTGGTTGTTTCTCAAAAATTATAAAAGTAGCTGTCACTTGTTTAAAATTCTTTTTGGGCAATGACGAGGAAAAGGAAGAAAATGATAGTAGTGACAGTGATGATGAACCAAATATTAAAGAAGTTATGATAGCTAATAAAGTGAACAAAAAAACGAAGAAACGTGAAAAAATGTTAAAGAAGGCTAAGCAATTATTGGTGGTAAGTTACTATTATATTTTAATAAATTATTTTAATGACGTTTTTAATTATGATAATTTTATTTTGAATATTTCAGAAATCTAAAAAGAAGAAAGCAAAAGCACCACAATACAATTTCTCTGCATTACATTTAATTCATGATCCACAAGGATTCGCAGAGAAACTATTTAAACAATTAGAGAAAAATAATGATAGATTTGAAATTAAGTTAATGACTTTAGATGTAGTCTCTAGACTTATTGGTTTACATAATTTGTTCCTTTTTAATTTTTATCCCTATTTACAAAGGTTTCTACAACCTCATCAAAGAGGTAATTTCTAAGATAAAACAACTAATAAACAGAATTTATATGTACAGAGTACATAATTATAATTATTAAAATTGATTGCAGAGGTAACAAAATTGCTGCAATTTATAGCACAGGCTAGTCATGAATTAGTACCACCAGATGTATTGGAACCAGTGATTAAAACTTTAGTGAACAATTTTGTAACTGAAAGAAATTCTGGAGATGTCATGGCTATTGGGTATGTAATTTAATTAAATAATTAATACTTTTTTTATGGTTTCTAAACATGACTTCTACTCTAAAATTGATTATTTACAGATTAAATACTGTTCGTGAAATATGTTCACGATGTCCACTGGTCATGAATGCAGACCTTTTAAAAGATTTGTCCCAATACAAGCATTATCGGGAACGTAGCGTAATGATGGCCGCATCTTCTTTAATTGCTGTCTACAAACAAGCAATGCCAAGTTTACTACACAAAAAGTATAGGGGCCGTCCTACAGAAGCAACAATAGCCTTGGATACACTAAAATATGGAGAAGTTGCTGCTAATGATTTTGTCCCAGGAGCAGAAGTATTACTTAATAACAATACTAATGATAAATTAGAAATTGATTCTGAGAATAGTGAGGTATGTAAGTGTGTGTCTAATGTAAACATTTTTAATTTCTTCTTTTTGAAAAAACTTTTCTTTTGTAGGATGATGATCAATGGATTGATGTAAAACATGATAATGAAGACAATGATGAAGATGACTGGGTTACAGATGATGAAAGTGATGTGTCTTCTGATAACAGTATGGATGATGAAGATAATAGCGATTCAGATAAAGAAAGTATTACTGAAGAAGATCAAGAAGAAGTGGAAGAACAAAAACAAGAAGACAGCAAAAGTGAAGATACTGTTAAAATCAAAAGTGGAACAGAGGAAGATGTGAAAACAAATAAATTGCATGGTTCAGCACGTTCAAAAACTAGAAAAGAGAAGAAGGATAAAAAAATGAGGAGAAAGAAACAAAAGGAGGAGAGGAAAGCAAAAGCTAAAGTACAAAAGAAGGAAGAATTTACGGCGGAAAAAAAAGAAAAGGCATCTTTAGTTTCGGTTGAGCGACTATTGACTGATGAGGATTTCAAAAGAATTGACATGGCATTGGTAAAACAACAAGTAATGCCTGCTAAATTTGGTATAAAAAGGCCATATCCAACTGATGAAAATCGTGGAGAATTAGTCAAACTTGGCGATATTGAAAATATTCATAAAAAACGTAGACATGATAAAGAAGCACGATTAGAGACTGTAAAAGTACGTATAATATACATATCATTCATATTTCAAAAACTATAAAATGTTATTTTTATTTTGCAGAAAGCCCAGGAAGGAAGAGAAAAATTTGGTTACAAGGATGGTCGTCAAAATCCATTATGCAGTAAAACGAATCGCGAAAAGAAGAAAACAAAAAATTATCAAATGATAAAACACAAGGTTACAGGAAAAGTAAAACGCTCCTTCAAAGATAAGCAGAGAGCCCTGAGAAATTATTTACTGAAACAAAAAAGAATGAAATAATAATTGTTATCTATTATATACCCTGTTCCTTTATTTTCTTACATTTATCAACGATATAAGTAATTTATTGTGTAAAGATGTTTTTTAAAATTTGTATTGTATACCGCGAGAAGATTCTATTGGTTAACATAGTTTTATGACCTACGTCACGTTCGTCCAATAAAAAGAACGAATACATTAACCGCCCAATCACTTTGTATTTTATAGCTGCAACCAATACAATATAATTTGTTTATGTAATTATTTACAAAGATGTTATAGAACAATGAGGAATGGCATTATTATACATAGAAATATATTAATAAAACATATTTTTATATAAAAATAAAAACGTCTAACTAATCTAACTTGACGAAATATTTCGTATGTATTGACGCTTCTAATAAATGATGTTCCAAGCCGCTATGTGCAGTTAGTATTTTTTGGTTAAATAAGGCGGGAAAATGATACAACGAAGCATAACGTAATTTTATTAAATAGCAATAATAAGAAAATAATGTTGAATATTCGTTATAACGGTTCTGTTAATTGTTTCTTGTATTTTACATTTTAGATCATTTTTTACGAAACCAAATACAGAAAATGGTGCAAGCAGTGAAGATAAGTCAAGGTAAACAAACCTGTTAATATGTTAAAGTTCTTAACATTTTCTGCACGTATATTTCGTCCATCCGTTACGATATTCTCACATTTTGCACTTGAACACAATGTGAATAAAATAATTTTAAATAGTAGTTTTAATTGCTTGTATATCAACACTAGTGTCAAACATGAAAAGGAATTAAGTTCTGGAAAAGGAAAACGAAAACGACAGGATAGTCCCAGTGGCAATGTTGTATCTAGGTAAATTTTTCTTGCGTATCATGTATGATAATGTAATCTTGTATATATGGCTTCAGACAAATTTCTTTAACCTCTATAGATCTCCTAAATTAACACCGACCAGTAAAAGTAAGAAAAAAAATGAAAAAACAATCACGAGCCCTGATTCAGGTAAATTATTTATATATTAATGTTAAATATAAATGTAAAGAATAATTAATGTTTAGTATATTGTCTCATGTTAATATGTTTAACAGTACAAGAAAAGAAAAAAAGTAAAAAGTCTAACACCCCAAAAACAGTTACTAAAACGAAAACAGAACAAGAAGATAATAATGAAAAACAATCCACAAAAATGTTGAGAACAGAAGAAGAACAACAATTGGATTCAAGTACTGAGTCGGAAGTGGCTAAACTTGAAACTCTAGAAAGCTGTGATAAAGAAGAAAAGATTTCAGAAGTACTTCAATTGGATGATTCTACAAATAATGATACTCACGAATCTGTAAGTTTATAATCTTTGAATCATTATTTTGTTTAGATGTTATAATCTATTGCTGCTATTTATAAAGAATAAATATTAGTCATTAGGTAGTTCCGATGAAGAAGAAAAAAATACTTCTAAGAAAAGATCCGGCACTGAATCTGAAAGTGGGTCAGAAAACGAAACAAAAGAAATTTTAAATAAATCTGAAGTTAAAAAAGGAGCTAGTAAAAAGAACTATAACTTTTTTGGTAATTGTATACATAATTTTAATACATACTAAGTAGCGCAGATATTTATTTATAACTTAACAATATTTTTAGCACCTATAGAGAAAACATCTTCAAAGTCTAATGCAGACAACAAGAAAAAGTTTGCTACTCATTCTTATGACCCAAGCGCATCTAATTACCATCCAGTAAATGATGCCTGCTGGAAACGAGGTGAAATGTAAGTCAGTCATAAAATGTTATTAGAGCAGTTAACAAAATTTGTCATTAATGTTGTTATTTTTCTATTTTATTTTCAGGGTACCATATGTTGCTCTAACTAGAACTTTGGAATTGATAGAAGAAACAAGTGCCAGATTAAAAATTATTGAGATATTATCAAATTATTTTCGTTCTGTTATAGTTCTAAGTCCAAACGATTTGTTACCAAGTATATATCTATGTTTAAATGAATTAGCACCTGCCTATGAAGGTCTTATGTTAGGGATAGCAGAAACAAATCTTCTCAAGGCAATAGGACAGTGTACTGGTCGAACACTTGCTCAGTTGAAAGCAGATCTGCAAAGTGTTGGCGATATTGGCCTTGTAGCTGAAGGAAGTCGTTCAAATCAGAGAACCATGTTCCAACCAGCACCATTAACGGTCTCGCGTGTATATAGTACACTGAAAGAAATAGCACAAATGATTGGGCATGCTGTAAGTTAAGCTGTAACTTCAGTCAAATTTTTACATTGTAAATACTTACAATAATAACATTTTTTACAGTCTCTTGCCAAAAAATTAAACAAAATTCAGACGCTTTTCGTTGCATGCCGTTACACTGAAGCTAGATATCTTATTAGGTCTTTAGCTGGCAAGCTTCGAGTTGGTTTAGCAGAGCAGTCTCTATTACAGGTAGATACTTTCATAACATAAGTTGATTAATTATAGTAACAATTATTACTTTATAAAAATAAATTTATTTTAGGCATTAGCATTAGCATGTACTATGACACCACCTAACCAAAATTATCCATTTGAAATATTAGATGTTAGTAAAAGTATGTCACGTGAGAGTTTCAAGCAACAATACGATGAAACTGCTCTCATAATAAAAACTACGTACTGGTAAGAGTTCTTTTATATAAATTATTTATAAAATATTCAATACTATTTGTTGCTTTTATATTTTTCAATATCATCAATGTTATGTGACTTATGATTTACCTCCAGTGAATGTCCTAACTACGATCTAATTATACCAGTATTGCTTAAAGAGGGAGTTAAGTCACTACCAGATAAATGTAAAATTACTCCAGGAATACCTATTAAACCTATGCTTGCACATCCTACAAAGGGAGTCCAAGAAGTTTTATCACGATTTGAAGGCTTAAAGTTTACATGTGAATGGAAATATGATGGTGAAAGAGCACAGGTTTGTTGTCACTGTTATTTTTCTATAAAATTTATGTATTATAAATTGAGATTGCTTATTTTAATAAATTTCTAGATTCATATGACAGAAAGTGGTGAAGTTAATATATATAGTAGGAATCAAGAAAATAATACTTCTAAATATCCCGATATCATCAGACGAGTAAAAAGTATGCGAAACGAATCTGTTAAAAATTGTATTCTCGATTGTGAAGCAGTAGCCTGGGACAGTGAAAACCAACAAATTCTTCCATTCCAAGTGTTGAGTACACGAAAACGCAAAGTAATATTTTTTGATGTGTAGTTGATCCTCTAAAAAAATATTTTATTTATTATCTTAATTGTTGCAGGATGCTAACGAAGCAGATATCAAAGTGCAAGTGTGTGTATTTATGTTCGATTTGTTATATTTAAACAATGAGTCTCTTGTTAAAAAACCTTTCATAGAACGTCGTCGGCTATTGAGAGAGAATTTTACGGAAGTAACCGGGGAGTGGAAATTCGCGACAAGTTTAGATACATCGCAAGTAGAAGAAGTTGAGGAATTTTTGGATGAGTCCATAAAAGGTTTGTACCTTCCTCTGAAATAAGAATTTATAATTAAATACACGTAATTATATAATTATTGTATTTATTCAGGTAATTGTGAAGGGCTGATGATAAAAACACTAGAACAAGACGCAACGTATGAAATAGCTAAACGATCTCGTAATTGGTTGAAATTAAAGAAGGATTACTTGGATGGAGTGGGTGATACTTTGGATTTAGTAGTAATTGGGGGATATATTGGGAAAGGAAAGAGAACTGGTACTTATGGTGGTTTCCTTTTGGCTTGCTATGATCATGAAAATGAGGAATATCAGAGCTTGTGCAAGGTATGGTTAAAAATTATGCTGTAAAAATTGTGTTATAATAGTCACTGAAAATAAATTTATCTTGTAGATTGGAACTGGGTTCAGTGAAGATGATCTTCAAAAGCATACCGAGTTTTTAAAACAACACTTGATACCACAACCGAAGCCATATTATCGTTACGATTCTAGTCATGAACCGGATCATTGGTTTGAACCTGTTCAAGTTTGGGAAATAAAATGTGCAGATCTTTCTTTATCACCTGTTCATAGAGCAGCTATTGGGATTGTAAATGTTCATTTTCATATGTTATGTTCTGTATTTTGTTTAAATGAAAATTTGATTCCATTATTTTTAATATTTGTTTTAGGTTGATTCAGAAAAAGGCATATCTTTACGATTTCCACGATTCGTACGTGTCCGTGAGGATAAAAATTGCGAGGAGGCTACAACTGCACAACAAGTGGCAGAAATGTACAATAGTCAGGTACAGATAAAAAATAAACCGACAGATACAAAAACAGCAGAGGAAGATTTTTACTGAATGCTAACAAATGTTATTATGAATAATAAATTTTGTCTTACTTTTTATTATTGGACTGTATATTGCGATTATTATAATAATATGAATTATTTTTTTATTATATTGTTTAGGCAACTAAAATAAAAAGTACAATCTGGATAATTATTCATTATCATTCATGACCCAAAATATTGATTTTATATCAGTAAGATGTCGGTAATAATGCGAATGACCTGAAAAAAATTTGCATTGCTACGTCCATATCATTCGTACTTCATCTATCGTGTGATTATCACGTACTTTACTACCGGTCTTTTGAATCTCTATACTAAATATGTATTAAGTTTATATATCTTTTGTTAAATGTAATAAAAAAAAAATATTGCTAAGAGAAATGTGATATGAATAATGAGATTATTAAAGGTATATATTTTTCGCAGAGAAAAATTTTATTTCGCATTAGATGCCATTTTGATCAACGTAGTACCGAAAAGTGGGTGTTGCTTTCATCAGTAGTTTGCACTGGTACCAATAGGCCTGTACTCGTCCTAGAAGGCTTACAGCTTCATTCGAATTAGTTTTACTTTTCCCCTTAGTCGTACGATATAGCCATGAGTAAGTGATATTCAAATATTTCAAGTATTTTAACCTAGAAGTTCGTACCATTCATTTTTAGCCGATATTTTGTGCTACTTTTCATGCCTGTCGTAGAGATAGTATTCGTTTCCGATCGATAATACCAACCGTTACCAAGATGCAATAGACTAAAATGTCATTCGTAAAGTGAGATGGGGCGTTATCTATTACTCTATACGAATCGTTATATTTGTTTTTAAATATTTAACATATACTATATTTCTGTAATCGTAAATTTCATTAATGTCTTTCGGATTTTGCAAATTTGAGGTTTACCGCTTTTTAATGTACTACTTATCTCTGATGGTTCAAACTAAATTTGTTTCTGTATATTTTATCTTAATAAAAATGGAAATTTCTAGAAATCCAAGTAATAACTCTAATACTTTTTAAAAACAATACTTATAAAAAAATTTGGTTTCTCTTTCACAGGTTCATTATAATCTTGGACGTGGGAGATATCCTCTATCAAAATGATAGGGGGTTTATTTGTCTATAACCATAAAGGAGAGGTCCTCATCTCTAGAGTATACCGTGATGACATCGGACGAAATGCCGTGGATGCATTTCGGGTCAATGTCATTCATGCACGTCAGCAAGTACGTTCCCCTGTGACCAATATTGCCAGAACATCATTTTTTCATATAAAACGTGCTAATATCTGGTTGGCTGCTGTTACCAAACAAAATGTCAATGCGGCAATGGTGTTTGAGTTTCTTCTCAAGATCATCGATGTCATGCAATCATATTTTGGTAAAATATCAGAAGAAAATATCAAGAACAATTTTGTATTGATTTACGAATTACTCGATGGTTAGTTCATTTTCATGTATATATCTATAAAGGTTGTGCGTAAATATGTATAATACTTTTTTATGTAAAAATTTCTCTTACAGAGATTTTGGATTTTGGGTATCCCCAAAATTGTGATACTGGCGTATTGAAGACATTTATTACTCAACAGGGAGTTAAGTCTGCAACAAAAGAAGAACAAGCTCAAATAACATCACAAGTAACAGGACAGATAGGATGGCGACGAGAAGGTATCAAGTATCGCCGCAATGAACTTTTCCTGGATGTGTTAGAATATGTCAATCTTTTAATGAGCCCACAGGGCCAGGTTCTAAGTGCACACGTTGCAGGAAAGGTCAGTTATCTTTGACTGTTAATACTTGTTAAGATAGGTATATGTTATTAGAAGCTCGCATTATTAACTTTTTTTATCACAGGTGGTAATGAAATCTTATCTGTCTGGTATGCCAGAATGTAAATTTGGTATCAATGATAAAATTGTTATGGAAGCTAAAGGTATGAAAGGAGGTAGTGGTTTAGGAGGCGGAGGCGACGATCCCACTGGCGCTAGATCCGGTAAACCCGTTGTTGTTATCGACGATTGCCAATTTCATCAGTGCGTTAAGCTCAGTAAATTCGAGACGGAACATTCCATTAGTTTTATACCACCCGACGGTGAATTTGAATTAATGAGGTAAACGCATTCTTCTACCTTCTGTACCACAGTTAAAACAGTTAATATTTAATTGCTTCTTTTTATTTTTACTTCAGGTATCGCACGACGAAAGATATATCTTTACCGTTTCGCGTTATTCCATTGGTCAGAGAAGTAGGTCGCACGAAAATGGAAGTAAAAGCAGTTTTGAAATCAAACTTTAAGCCTTCGCTATTGGGACAAAAAATAGAAGTACGCGTACCAACGCCTTTAAACACCGCAGGGGTTCAATTGATTTGCTTAAAAGGAAAGGCCAAATATAAAGCATCAGAAAATGCTATTGTTTGGAAGATAAAACGAATGGCCGGTATGAAAGAGACCCAACTATCGGCGGAGATCGATTTACTTGAAACGGATACGAAAAAGAAATGGACGAGGCCACCAATATCGATGAATTTTGAGGTACCGTTTGCTCCATCAGGCTTTAAAGTTCGTTATCTGAAAGTATTTGAATCTAAGTTGAATTACTCCGACCACGACGTTATAAAATGGGTTAGATATATAGGTCGGAGCGGCTTGTACGAGACACGGTGCTAGTAAAGTCTCGTTTGAGTATGAATTGTAAATGAGTAATCTCAAATCAGATATATAAATTTCTCAAAATCATTTTAATTGCGAGGCATTTTTAATGCAACGATCCAAAACATTTAAAAGTAACTTAGAATCAAGCGTATAAATGAAATATTCGATATCAAAGGATTCAGCTCCTTTGTGCCATCGTTTCATCGTTGATTTCTTTACATAGGATAAAGTGTTTATCCGAATTTCGATGAATTATATGATTATCATTATTGATATTGTAAACAATAGATCGTGACGCTTTACATTTAATGTAGGTTACATTACACTATGATTTCTACAAAGTTTATAGTACCTAATTCGTAGAGGCAATAGCAAAAATTAGTTATGCGGTCTCTACTATCGGTATACCGTTACTGGTCTTTCATACGTTATGGGACCAGAGATAAAGTAATCAACACTTTGGTATCATTGTGAAAACTGCCTTTGTACAGTTTGCCGTTCCAGTAGATCGTTCACGTAAATACGTTCTGACGTATCGTTCCGATACGTTCAGTGAGTGTTAACTTATTGAATATGTTTGTCATAATTTATGAAAATGTGAGTATAAATATTTGGATCGATGGTAATGGCGTAACGAATGATCGCTTTCGTCTCTCTATGTTGAATTCTATTCATGTGATTAAATATATATATATATATGTATACTCCAAAGAGATGTGTATATTTTGCCCCGAACGACGTATTAAAAATATTTGAAATATTTATATCTTTATGAGCGATGATCAAGAAGGATCATTAATATATAAATCAAGGTTAACAAATACGTATTCTTTTTTCAAATGTTTTTTAAATTTAGCGCGTTACATTTCATTCTTCTTACTTTACCGATATAGTTACTTCAGTTACCTTGCTCTACTTATCATCGGAGAAAATATCAAATTAGAAATTATTATTCCCCCCTGTAAATTATATTAAAAACATTAATTTGTAAAAATATCGATATCCATTCATACTATTGGCCAGACATAACGTTCCATTAATGATTTTAAAATTTCCATTTGAGTTTTTAATCAATATACCGACCGACCTGGCGAATCGGAGACGAGTTTGCGAATAAGTGCGAAAGAGGGCGGTCGGTAAAGAAAGAATGAAAGAGAGAGAGAGAGAGAAAACTTGGATGACTTCTGCTGATGGCGCATGCGATTCGCGACCATACCCGTGGCCTGTACCTGTCATGGATTCCTAAGAGCCGTTCGTGCGAGCGCAGGCACGCGCGATCGAACGATTTTCAGCGTGAAAATCGGCCGTACTTCGTACTTCACACGTCCGAACGCCGAAGGTAGATTCTCGGGAACGACGAGACGAGAGGGTAAACGGTGATGCGGCCGCACGTATATAGAACGAAGCGACGGTCCTTCGATTTTCCGAGTGCCGCGCACGGTCAGATCGTTGATTCAAAATGAAGAACACCCTCGGCATGGGACACGAGCTTTCTTCTGTCAGCCTGCCGACGGATAACGTGAGTACGAACGTGTATACATCGATATGAAAAACAATTCCAGTTGATCTTCTGATTCTATCAGAGTTCGACCGATCTTTGTACCGAACGTCCTCCCCCTTTGGATTTCGCGCCTATTTCATCGTCTTTCTTTTATCATTTCTCCAGCTCTCCTTCTACCCCCTGCCACCATCACTCCACACCCATCCCCTCCACCGCCCCGTCACTTTCTGTCAGGTCTCCACCTCCTTCGCGAAAGTTTACTATTTGTGTGTATACGAGACGAGCCCACCCGCCTGTATTTATGTGTTTTCTTATTCTCCCCTCTCGTCATCTTCTCTCTTATCTATCCCGTTCCTCTTCTTGCGCGAGTACGCGAGGGAAGTTTCGACGGTGATCGAATATCGAGGTTACGGGGCGTTACTGCTTAAAACCGCGCTCGCGTCGTCCGGATATTCTCTCTCTCTCTCTCTCTCTCTCTCTCTCTCTCTCTCTTACTCTTTCTCTTTCTCTCTTCTCGAGATTCTCTCACCAAACAGTTTTATGGGTGCCGGCTATTTTTAGTGCATACCGTAAAACCACAAGCGAGGCTAGGGCGCGAATATAAAGGTAATCGTGCTTTCTACCGGCACGTCTCCTTAATTCGTTTCCATTATCGATTTTGAGTCGGGATAAGAACGTCGATAATCATTCGCGAAATTCTAGACTATTTTCTTTCGCTTCGTAGAGAGTTTTGTGGAAATTAAATCGAAATAACATAATTCTTTCTTTATTCATATATACATATATACGCATGTTACTTAGGTATCAAATTTGGCGGGAAATCGGCCATGTTGGGATCGAACGATCGTATCGATGTCATCGATAGTATCGAATGAGATCGGTCGGTTCAGATATCGAATCGTTTTCTACTACAATTTAACGCAGCAGATTATCGGGAAATCGTGTTCGAGTAAATCCGAGGTTTAAATATATATCGAGAGAGAGAGAGAGAGAGAGAGAGAGAGAGAGAGAGAGAGAAAGAGAGAAAGAGAGAAAGACAGTGAAGGATCTAACGGCGTTTTATAAAATGGTATTATTATCTGACCGGACTCATAATCAGCGGTTATCGCGCGTACGATACCACTGGTGCTCGCGCGTTTCCTGAATCATACATACATACTCGTGAATCGAAGAGTGCACCATGTGATTGTAATCGTCGATGGAAATTATTTTTTTTAGCGTTAAATCGCTCGCGATAAGCTCCCGATTTTTTTTTACTGGACAAGTAAATACGTGATTTAAATAAGTGAGAATTCCTCCGGTCCGCCATCTCTGTTTTCCAAATTGAACTCTATGATATGTAAGTACACATGGCCATTTATATATAT
>JAIFRP010000030.1:2399678-2414522 GCA_032403825.1 Odynerus spinipes
AGAGAGAGAGAGAGAGAGAGAGAGAGAGGGAGGGACAGCGCTCTTTCCATGTTACAAAATTGGAAGATGGTACGATATCGATTTTTGCAATATTACTTCGAACGAAGGAGTAACACGAGCTTTTCGTAGAAAGACATTTAGTTTCGATGCGTTTCCCTTTTATTATCTAATTTCCTTGTGTTTTAAATCACTTTTACGCGTTCGTGGATACTTCTTCAAGTTTCCATTTCTACGTATTGGTATCGATAAGTATCGATAGTCGTAAACGATAACGGTACTAGGAAGGTATCGATAGTAGACTTGGGAATCGATGGTATCGATCGATGCTATTTTTTTTTATTCGTTATCACGAAGTTTAATTTTATAATCATTTACAATTTTGAAATCTCATAATTCCGACCAAAATCGTGACTGAAAATATTATTATTAATGTTTCTAGTATGCATACAACACCTTCATACTACACGAACTCTTTGATAAAGAATGCACGCTTCAACGATTACCATTTTATTCGAAATTTTTCGAGAGCGTCCGGTCGCGCCGTTGAAATTTTTATTCGGTCAAAACACAGGGAAAGAGAGATAGAAAGAGACAGAAAGAGGGAATGAACAAACGGAGCCCTCCCAATATTATTTCTTCCTTTTATCTTCGTTTACTGGAGCGTTTATCTCCACCGATTGACGAGTACAAACGGTACGAGCGGTCATCGATTATCGATTGTTTCCTTTTCTTCTTTTTTCTTTTTTGTCATTAGGAGTCGCCGATATCGGGACGATAGGACGTTCGAATTGTAGGATTTACGAAGTTGGAATGCATTTATGTATGTATATACATACATACAGTAAGTGTTGAAAGTGTTCGTACACCAATTAATTTTACACGAGGCTTTGTGAGGTTGTTATTTATTAACTAATTTTTTTATAAATAATGAATGTGGACTCTCTGATTATGTGTATAGTAGAAACTCTTGTATCTCGGCACAAATGCTGCAGAAATTGCAAATTTGCTTGATTTTTATTCAAATTAATGAAATTTAATGTTAGAAAGATGATCGTTCTATTATACGAAAATTCCGGTATCCGAATAGATTTGTCTCTCTATTAGCTCGGATATGGGAGGCTCTACTATACTTAATTCGCATACATAACATACATACGTACTTACGTACGTATCCACGTATATGGTTATATGTATACATTGGATCAATGAGATGGAAACTTGCGTTGCTAATCACGTGATACTAAACATAGGTAATTATACCGGCGGCTAGGATCGAAACCGCGAAAAACGCAGGAACACGCCGGAGTGGTCGACGACGACCGTGTGTGCTGGCTACCGTACACCCGTGCTCGTTTCTACGTGTCTAGCCAATTATACGCTCTGGATAATTAATTAGCCACGAGCCACGATCGATCCGATTATTTAGTCGCTCAGCACGACTTCATCGCGAGGTCCTTCGCATTTATGAATATGTATAGAGTAGAATCGAACGTAAATTCGAGGGAACGGACGGTGTGCCGTTTCTATGTTTCACACTAGGTTAGATAGGATTTCTATGTGCGATCGCTTTTAAAAGTATTTTTATCTTCTTTCAAAATGAAGAAGCTTCTTTTCGATGATTAAATCGTTTTAACGTTATGAACGATTTAAGAGAAACGAATTTAATCAATTAAATTAATTAAATGTTACCGTAACAATTGAATTGATAGAACATTTCGGAAAAATCCTAAGTTTTTTTTTAATTGATTTATTTTGAAAGTGGCATAAGGCATTTGTTTCCAAACGTATAAAATAATTGATACTTCTATCATTTCTGAACGGTAAAAGTAAAAAAAAGTACAATTTGTGTCGACTACATTATAGTAAGAATTTAATGATTTGGAATGATAAAACAAAATAGTATAAATAAAGGCTTCGATATAATACGAGGAACAAATACTAATTATTTTACACAGTATAATAGTAGTTGAAGTGATCAATGCATAAGACCAAATCGCTCGTATACATACGCTAGTAATGAAAATGGGTTAACAAATTAAAGAGCAAACTCGTGTAATGATATTTTAAACAAAAATATGACTTCACTCCTATCTTCGAAGCACAATTTCGCCTAATCCCGCTATTTTCACATATCACGTGTACGCGAGCCCGTTCCGTTCTCACCTCGGGCGTGGCACGGGATTGGTGAAAAATCGTTCGAACGCGTAAACACGTACAACGCGAAATCCTTTTCGAAAATTCATGACGAGAACTCCCTTCGAAAATTCATGCCCGTTGCGGACCCTTTCGAACGAGCATGTTCTTTTCATGTATTTTCTTGCGACTTGTTTCGTTGTCGCGAAGTGGGTCACCGATTTTCCCTCTCTCAGTGTATCTCTCCCTGACTCTTTCTGTCTCTCCCGAAGGCAGGACGATAAACAAATAAAGCGGGGAATATACGGGCGGTGCAATTTAAGGCTGCGAATCGCGAGCACGCGCGTCTGCACCCGTACTCGTTCGGTGCATAATAAGGTCCCAAGTCTCTCTCTCTCTCTCTCTCTCTCTCTCTCTCTTTCTCTCTTTCTCTCATTGTCTCTTCCCCTCTTTCTTCCCCTCATATATTTGAAATTCAAAGTCCCCTTTTCGCTCCGCATTTACATTTCTTCCTTAGCAACCCGAAATAGTGATTTATCGAGCGAGCCGTCCGTCATCGCTACGATGAAACGAGATCGATCGTAATTTCAACGAGCAGCGTATACCTTGTCTTTCTCATCCCTTTTTCTTTCTATCTCTCATTCCACTCCATTTTCCAGAGAATCGCAAAACGGTCCGTCAGCTTTCGAAATTATAAGTTATTGAAATCAAGGTGGATTATGCGCGTCCCGATGAAATATCGTCCTTCGAGCGAAGCTCGACGTTCGAGATCCCGTTCTGCGTCCTCGACAAAGATTTATACGCAAGAGAAAGAGAGAGAGAGAGAGAGAGAGAGAGAGAGAGAGAGAGAGAGAGAGAGAGAGAGAGAGGGAGAGAAATAAAAAAAGACAGAGAGATACAGAAAGAAAGAAAGAAAGAAAAATTGAGGGAGAAAGATTTCTTTCAATCTCATCACTACAAACGTGTGCTTGGCCCCAAAAATACCCGGAATCGTTTCCCCAGAAAAATTTTCACCGAGGCTTCAACGTACTCGAGAGGAAGATAGCAATACTATCGTTGCTGGTGTTGGTGAAATAGTGTTGCTTGTGGTGGTAGTAAAAGAAAAAAAAAGGTAAAAGCGAGGGATGGTAGCAACGTGGCGCGGTTGAATGGGGTTGCATTTCGTTCTTTTCGCTCGCGCGTATTTTCAATGTGCCCTTTCATCCCGAACGTTTCGGGGTCTCCGGAGGCTCGAGATATCGCGTTATATACCTACGCGCTTGCCAGCCTCAAGGCCATTCGATTATAAGCGTCGAGCGTGCGGCCAGAGCCAATGCCCGCCTTTTTCTTTCTACCCTGCGGGGTGGAATTTTAAAGAAGCTTGGGACGTTCCCGTTTCGATGGAAATTAGAAAGTGTTCGAGCGATTAATCGTCGTTAACACATTCGCGACCGGTAATGTAATTTTACGTCATTCCAAATTCTTTAATTGAATACTGCTAGCATCGTTTTACATATATCACTTCAAAATTCACGCTATTGATAGCCATAAGATTTTGCTACCATTTTGCCAGCCGCGAATGTGCTAATGATCATCAACGATGATGTTGTTCCCTTCGAGAGAACGCTTCGAGGTTGCTGCTTTTGATGATGGGGTGGTTTGATCGATCGATCACGGGGAACCGGACTTGCTACGTTAAACGTGTTAACGACAAATAACGTTAACGGTAATAACGAGGAACTTTCGTCTGACGCACGAGATTAAACAAGTTTATCGAATAACTTGGCTCGATGATTTGGTTCGGGTTTGAGTTATTACGAAAATAGAGCTAAGTGCACGATGAAAGTTTTCGATCATTTAGAGCGGGTCGTTTCTTTTAAAAATAAAAAATTTCGCATGAACTTTCAACGTTTTAAGATTTTTGTTAAACGATCCACCATTCCTCGGACGTAACCTAATGTTACAAAAGAATGGAGAGAGGCAAGAGAATGAGAAACGGTAGTCTCGCGGCAAAAAAACGCGAGGTATTAAAAATACATCTTGGCATAGATTGATCAATGAATAATTAACACACTCGAGTAAGTTCCACAAGCGCGCTCGCGGTGGTACGCGCGTTATAAGGTGCGCGGGGAACAACGCGCGCCGCTGTGTGTCGTGTGGACGAAGGGGGAAGTTTATATCGCGCACGAGAATGAAAAAGTTAACAAAGGGAAGTAGGTAAAGCTTCGTTGTACCGTGAAAGCTTTAAAAGAGATGTCACACATGTATACGTATATGTATGCATATATTTATATGCGTGTGTACTCACATGTCTGTGTAGATCACACACGCGTGCGCCGTTGCATGTATACGTTTATAATATAAAAGACGTTTAACAATACACTTCCCACTTGGAAGAATGCCACACAGCCTAGAGCTCGCGATTCATTTGCGTCCAAAGAGTGGAAAGTAGCGGGAAAGAGTGTGAGTGAGTGAGATGGATGGATAGATAGATAGATAGATAGATAGATAGATAGATAATAAAGAGAGTGAGAGAGAGAGACAGAAGGAAAAACGCACGGCAAGAAGAAGAGAAGAAAAGAAGGGAAAGGGCGCGTGTCCGCGACTTTAAATCGTTTAGAAGACCGCCGTGGATAAAAAAAGGGCCTTTTTTAAAATGTATGCCCTCAAATCGCGTTTTCCTCGGGAATAGTCGTTTGCACGAGCGCGCACGCGGGGAAAGAGCGAGATAGAGAGGTAGAGAGGTAGAAAGTGGGTCAGCTCCTTTCCGAGAGGAGCGGACGAGTCGCCCCGAAGGTAAATCGCGACTTTAGAAGCATAGCTTGGAAGGGAAACGAAGGACTTCATGAGGGTCGTTCCTGTCCTTCGACGAAACTATTACGAAATTTTCAAATTTGCTTCTCATCCTCGTTCTGGTTTTTTTTGGTTCCTTATTAAACTTGGAATTTCCAAGAGAAGAAAAAGAAGAAAGAGAAGACGAAGAGAGTCTTGACCGTTGGTTGCCATCCTTTGCTCGGTCGTTCTTGAAGCTAATCAACGCTTGGAAGTCTATATCGTTTACGTTATAACTTATAAAGTCAAAAATGAGCTTATCTCAAAAGTTTAGAATTTTTGTTCTTTTTTCTTTTTTGTTTTCATATATAATAGGAGTTCGGTTACAGTTTATTTAATCGCATGTTTATGAAAATTTCGTTCTACTGTACTTCTTTAAACACAAAGTATATAATCCTTCAAACTCAGCGTATAATCGTAAACGGAAATAGTTCGATAGAGGTTGGACTCGCGTGTATGCATACTGATAAAAGGAACGGAAGAAGACTTAGAGCTTTAAACGAGGATTAGATGAGTAGGAAGTAGGTTCGTGCGGTATCTTCCATTTCTAAGCGGCATCGGTGTTCATGCTTATCCAAGTCGGGTAAGTGCACCCTTTTTAACGGGATTAGCCGTCGCCAAGATGCGAATCTATGTCGTCGTTGAAGTGGGAAGAGACAGGGTGTGTGTGTGAGAGAGAGAAGCCCATTTTCGAGAAGTTAATTCTATTCCACGATCGGTTGGCCTTGAAAGTCAACCTCCTTGGCCGATAAGTCCGTCTGATAACCGATCGATAAATTCTTTCTCGTGGAATTCCCTTTCGTGCAGTCGTTGGCCAAAAATTGGCAATGCCTCTCGTTGGACCTGTTACAGGCTGGATGAAGACGAGAAAAAGAGAGAAAGAAAAGAGATGGATTCGGCTTTTTTAGCAACGTTGTTCTTACTCGGGAACCTATTCCCCGTCTGAAGAAACAGCGAAGAGATTGGGTCGGCGTACTACGTTGGCCACCTGCCTTCGAAACGAGCCAAAACAAAACCTATAAGCTCCTTTATCCTCCAGCTCGCGACGTTTATAAATTTAACAATAAAGTTTCGCTCGTAGTAAAATCGCTATTCTCGCTTACGCTGCGTAAAACGTATGCGCACGTACGCTCAGCCTTTTGATACTTGAGATGATATTTTAACGATCTCTTCTTATCTTCTTTCTCTCTTCTTTCCTTTTTCCCGGTCAGGCTTCCTCTTTTGACGGTGGAGAACAAAGCTTCGGAAAGGAAGATGAGAAAACAGTGAAGATAAAGAGAGAACGGAACAAAAAACAATTACAGATTTCCACGGCGCTCGCGTAATAGCTTCCTGACGCGAGACGAGATTTATTTTCGATAATAAACGCGATGGAACGTTTTACGTAAGCGCCTCTCTCTCTCTCTCTCTCTCTCTCGTAACGGCACGTTGGTCGTGTGGAATTTTGCGATTTTCCTCGATTCCTTTGGTTGCTTCGACTTTTTTTTTATTAACCCTCTTTTTGCATTCGAATGCCATCTCCGGCGTGGTGTTCGGCTGTTATCACTTGGCAGCAGCATTCGAATATGTATGTATATAGGGGAAAGTCGGATAAAGAAAACATAAATTATTTTATTTGCGACGTTTGTAAAAATAAAATATGAATGAAATAGTTATGTTCTCTCATTTAAATGTCTTTTTCTAATGTTCTGGATAAATTTTATCGAAAAATCTATTAATTAAATCACTGGTCGGCACTGAACGACAATGTTTCGTTTCCAACACATTACAACAATTATTACAGTTATTTCTATAAGTATTATTTCGTCATTTTATAATAATTTATAATATATTTGACGAGTCTTCGAACAGACATAACGATCGAAATCTTCGATAACGATGAACGAGGTGTTCCAAGCGCCGAACGTTAATCGGATCACGCCGGAATGGAAATGCAGTTTCGTGACAAAGTCAATTAGCTCGGTCTTAGAACGGCAAATCTTCCCTTAGGTTCAGTTTCCCATAGGACACGCGTAGTCTTCTTTCCCACGTGGGAGCGCGTCAACGTCGAGCGTTTCTTTCAAAAATTCAAGCGTGCTAGATTGCCTTCGGCGGTTTGAAGAGCATCGAATTTACATTTTGAATAAATATTACATGCATATATCTCTATGTGACGAGTTAATTTTCCTACGATAATTTTTTGACCCATGAGACTAGAGTTCGGCATTATTGGAATTACTTCGAATAAATATTTATCTCGGATAATTATCCGAACGAATTCCTTTTAGAACATAGTAAATGTGACAGTGAATTCTTCCGCATCTTAATTTTGAAAAGAAACATTGTAAATAAAATTACAAGACATTAGATTTCGTGTAAAATCGTGTTAAAGAAAAAGAAAGACGACGAAATCGAGAGCGACTATAAAAAAGCGAGACGAACTTGGTGAACGTGTCGGTCAGCTGGTCGGTAGCATAATCTCATCGATTTGTCTCTTGTAGAGAAGCCACGCGAACGAGCGTGAAGGTGAGAAGAAAGAGATAGCTAGATAGGGAATTAAAGTGATAGAAAAAAAGAGAAAGCGAGAGAGACAGTAAGTAGTAAAAAGATAAAGGGTTTTCGATCGATCGGACGAGAATAGCGATATAGGATCATCTCTTAAGATGACAGTTTTAATATCCTTTGGTTTGATATGTATATGTGTGTTGCAGGAGGAGCAGGTGGCAACCAGTAACGAGAGGGTGCTTTAAGAAGTGGAGGTGGCGCTGGTGAATGAGCTTTGCATCGGCTGGACCAACGTACGAAAAAGAAACCAAATTAAACAGGAGAAATAAGTGAACGAAGGATAAAGAAAAAATCCAGGGATTCCAGTAACAACAAAATTAATCGACCGATCAAAGATCGTTAAATTCACTTACAAGTAAAAACGTGTTACAAGATCGTAGAGGTTCGGTTACTTCGAGGATGAGGCAAGTAGTGGTCTTAGAGCCGGCAGGCAGCGTTCTGGTGATTAGGCAGACTTCTCTGGGCGGTGGGGTCACTGGGACTAATAACACAAATTTGTCCTCGAGCAACAACGCTCACGAAGCTCACACTCTAGCCAATCACGTAGCAGTTTCTACGAATGCTTCCAACGATCACAATCAGAACCGTATTGTTGTGGTTCGTTCCTCGCCAACGTGCATGACCACTTCGGTGAGTCATTAGGTTGATACACTCGTAATTTACATATTAAGACGTTCAGTGCCATGGCGGTTAGCGGTGATCGACACTCGATTTTGCAGAATGTGTTTGAAATATTTATAAATTTTATTCCTTGACATTTCCAAGAATATATTTTCGTCCTTCTACTCTAAAAATAATTATATACGATATTAGACGAATATATAGGATTATGCAAATCGAATAGGCACTTGAAGTGGTAAGCTGTTGCATAATTTCAATAATTACTGGGATTCAAAAGCAGGAGGTCTTCTAGTTACAATTAAGGGACGGGATACGATAGAAATTATGCAACAACTCGATACTTCTCTTTTCTTATGAACGTGGCCAGCTGATACATTTATGTCATATACATACATATATCACATATTCGCTTTAGGTTGACGACAACGCATCCGCAAACGGAAACGGTAATATAAACTTGAACGCCAACATCAATGGCAACTCCACCGGTGGTATCAATTGCAAGACATCGGCAACGGTCGGGCTCGGTGTAACATCCAAGTCGGCTGAAAGGAACGATCACCTTCGGAACGATCACAAGAATCAGGATGGAATAGGAGCCGGTGCTGGTGGTGGTGGTGTTGTTGGTGGTGGTGTTGCTGTTGGTGCTGCTACTGGTGCTGTTTCTGTTGGTACTGTGGAATCGAATTCTGGATGTCGTCCAAGAACGAGCAAGGATGCCGCTCATGAGAGCGTAGCCATAGAGAGGAAGTTCGATGGCGCGGATCCCATCTCCGGTGAGTACTTCCGCCATTACTCACCTTCGCCTCCGACAAAGCGGACGATTTTCTCGTAAATTATTTAGCCTTTTCCACTCTATCTCTCCTCGTGGCTGGAGAAACGCCGAGGAAATATGATCGACCACTTCTGCG
Source organism: Odynerus spinipes (assembly GCA_032403825.1). NCBI lineage: Eukaryota > Metazoa > Arthropoda > Insecta > Hymenoptera > Vespidae > Odynerus > Odynerus spinipes. The sequence goes on from JAIFRP010000030.1 coordinate 2,408,699, forward strand.
ATACCGCATTCTAATGGAATTAGTTATTTTCTAAAAGAGAAGAAAACGAGAGCACCAACCGTTTCCCGTTCGGTGATATAATTCAACGTTTCCTTCTTATTCTTCTTCCTGATGCCGATTAAATTCCTTCGACCCTTTGCAAGAAAATAAGGAATGGATTCTTTTCAGAAAAAGCTTTTCGCTTCAACGTGACATGAGTAAAGGCTATTTTTAAATTACTTTATATAATTACGAGGGAAGAAAAGAAGACAGGAATGGAATTTGTGTTAATACCGTGAGAATTCTTGTCTTACGGTGTAACAGTTACGAACGTGGTAATAAATGTTTCTGGTATTCCACTACGAGCCGTTAAGACGCGTTTACATCGCCTTTACAGAATAGCGATAAAAGCTATAAGGTTATACATAATAGATATATATGTAGGTACATATATATATGTTCACAACGATGACGATGTACTTTAAAGACATCGACGCCCGCTATTATATATATAATAGGTATACCTATGTGTCTACATATGCACGATCGCGTTTATGTTTATCCACGAAGTCGTTGTCGCCGGCGCTCCTACAAGTTTGAAGATTAATTAAGAATGTAAATCGATGTGGAGACCGGCCCAATGTCGGCACGCGATGTAAAAGTATGCCCGACGTTAGAGATGATATATATATATATATATATATTATATATATATATATATAACATACATTATGTATAACAGATGAGAGGACTAAAATTGCCAAGTTTGCGGGTTCACCGTGCTTAAGTAAAAAGGGAAAATGTTTGGCCTTGCATTAACGAAGAAGAGGGCTCGAGTAAACGTGACGATAGTTTTCTTATCTTTTTTACGATGGAGTTATCTAATATCATAAAATGATTTTTTTTTATTATTCTCATTATACTAACATTTTATAAATGAAATACGATCGATAGTAAGTACGATGATATATAGGATCTGAAAAATTACCTGACGATCGAACGATGGAACCATTATCCCTCAAAAAACGAGACATCCGTCGCTAAAAGTTACTTATGCGCATCCTGTCCGGAAAAATTGGAAGGACGAGCTCTCTTCCTTATCGACGCATATCCTTCGGTCTCTTCCTCTCTTTCATCCCCGGATGAAAATAGAAATCCACCCTCGAACGATGGGGTGCGCTCTAGCGGGTAAACGTAGCAGGGTTAATTCGTAGTTCCGGCGATATCCGCCAGAGCGGCGATCCTGTGCATCCTTCGATCTGTGCTCTCGAGTTACTCACATTTACATAGGTGTCTTATATTCACGATATTCTAGCCTACTCCTTTCTATTCTGACCTATCCGATCGCTGCTGACTGGACTGGCTATCGACCCCTGGAGACACGGGCTTTCCTTCTTCTTCTTTCTCTTCTACCCAGCCCTTCTTGCTTCTTCCACGTTTTCGAAGGATCCCACCTAGCAAGCTTCCGGTTTCCTATCCTTTAGCACGTCCATCCGTCTCAGCTCTGTGCTACTACTACCTTTTCCCGTCCTTTCCTTATCGCATCTATTCTCATGTGCGTGTGTTTGTGTGCGTGTGTGTGTGTGTGTGCGTGCGTGCGCATGTGTGCATGTGTTTATGTGTACAATATGTACATATATCTTCCTTTCTTATTTAGCGTGCGTATACTCCTAATTCGTACACCCTGGATGACGATCGCAATAAGTTAGTTCCCAAGCTGGAAGCTCGAAAGCTCGAAGCGCTAAAGTAGCCTGATGAATACGAGGTCGAGCTTCTCCGGACCCGGCAGCAATCTTATCGATTGTCTTAGCTCTCCTACCGTGACACTCTCCCTCTCTCTCTTTCTTATTCGTCGAACGAACCGTCTTATTTGCCCCGGTCTCTCCTTCCTCTTCTTTTCTCTCTCTCTCTCTTTCTCTCACTCCTACTTAAGTTCTTCTCTCTTTCTACTTAGATGAAGGAAGTACATACCACCGGCAACTAACGACCACCAGTTAGCTTACGTGTTCAGTTAACTTCGTCCTCGTTCGAGCGTGTTAGGGTGAGGGCAGCAGTTAGCCCGGACCTCGTACGCGAGACCATGAGACGTGCAAGGGCAAAGAAAGAAAGAAAGAGATAAAGAGATGCATATATAGAAAGAGAGAGTGGTAAGAGAATACAAAGGGACCAGGAAAATGAGATAGGAAGATAGAAAGAGAGAGAGAGAGAGAGAGCGAGAGAGAGAGAGAGAGAGAGAGAGGTAGTTGGACATGAGCCTCTGCCAACGTTCTATTTAAAGCAAAACGGTTGTAGCAGCTAGCTAGCTAGCTAGCTGACTGGTAATTTACGAGCTTATACCAAAAAAGTTGGACACTTTGGGGATGGCTCCGCACTTTGACACGTGACCCACTTTTATCGAGTTACGTAATTGATCACCTCGCGCCTGCCCGGTTCGCGAACGTACGAGGGCGACCTCTTCCCCTTTCCACCTGTCCACTCTCTCTCTCTCTCTTTCTCTTCGTTCGTGTCCTGCAGGCGTAACGACCATGCCTAGGCGACTGTAGACGCGTGAAAGTGGATGACACCCTCTCGATCCGAAGATTAGCGAAACCTGCCTGATCATGGACTAGGAGTTAATATCATAGAATAAAGACTCTTCTATTACTATATGTTATCGCGAACTTCATTAGCTCAATTTTATTCTAATTTATATAAAATAGTTGATATATTATTCCTTGTAATAGAACATTTAAATTGTTCAGATTCTAATCAAGAGTGTTACTCCTTGAAGTCTCTTGCAAGTTGATAAGTAAATGTAAGCTCGAGTCACGTGTATCTAATTATATTGCCAAGATCGATAGCGATCATTAACAATTATAATCAGTAATCTCATCAGTAGACCTAATCGTTTAGAGGTTATCATGTTAGCCTTGATTAACAAGAACCTCCAGTATATTCAATTGGAAATCTTCAACCAGGTATCCGTAGATCGATTCGTTCCTTCCCTACAACACACATCAGGAAGTTTCGTTTTCCAAGCACGGATTTCCTATATCGGCAACTCTTGTCTTCGTCGTCTCTCTCGTTCGACGAACCTCTGCCGACGTGGCAGAGCCATCGTCGATTCGGATAGCATCGATCAGAGTCGGAGAGAGAGAAAGAGCTTTTCTATTCCCTTTCCTAAGCCACGTTTACGCCGTTTCCAAATCAATAGGCTAATTTCGAGCAGCTCGGCTCCTCGGTCGATGTGTCTGATGTCACCGCAGGAACGGCGAGTAATTAGAACACACACATACACATACACACAGATCAGGCGAACGAGCGTGCTCGCAATTGGATTCCCTTTTGTGCCCGATCTCTAATCTTCCTTTTCCACTTCGGTGTCCGATATAAACACTAGAGAGCTCTAGTTGCTATCGTGCTTTCCTTTTTATCGATTATTCATCGCGAACTGGCTGCACGAAAAAAATCTTTTTCATGCATTTCAATTTTTACCGATCGTAGGTAGGACTTTTAAAGATACCGTCTCGTATTAATCGCGTCGTTTCTACCCTCGCGGATTATTAGAGAGAATCTGTCAGAGGAAAACGTGCTTCCAGGCAAAGCCAATTCACTTTCGGAGTAAGGTCGTTCCTCTAGGTGGGTTACAGCCGTCGATATTAACGGGATCGCGTTAATCATCCTGCGAAGGGTCATTTCATTTTCGGCGGAAAGTCGTCGCGAGTTATCCGCTCTCGATTATGAACTCAGAGCTAAATTATGAGGCTACGCGAGGAAAGCTTCGAAAGTCCACCATGAGAGAGTGGGTACGCTTGCATCAGTGGAGCAGCCGGTTGGTAGCGATGCTGGTGGGGGTAGGGCTAGCGACGGTGGTGGTGCTCGTGCGGAACAACGGCACATGCACCGTTTTCGTGTATATTCCTTCTCACATTTTAACGTTGGCACGCGTAGTGTGGCGTACTTATACGTAGGTAGCGCTTAAATCCATATAAATACGTGCCTATGAATCCGGCCATTAATCAGATTCGCGATAGGGACTAAGGGGTGTGAGAGTGAGAGAGAGAGAGAGAGAGAGAAAGAGAGAAAGAGAGAGAGAGAGAGGACCTGGAGCGCAAGCTCGAGTGATTTTTACCCTCCACCATCCACCTTCTATATACTTTTCCTGATATCTATAGACTAGGAGCTAGGGGCTGGTTCCAGGGGTCACTAGAAGATGGCGGCACCTCCATTAAAATTCGACACGAACCTTCTGCGAGAATCCGATGTATGCTGTGTCATGCATTACGTTTTCCGTGTGCCGGTGCACCGTGTCACTGTATGCGCGCGTCTCTATGTGTCTCGTAGGTGCAAGGGTAGCACAGGGGGTAGTTCTACGAGTCTGCCAGCGTACCTCCGCGTCTCTTGCGGCACGAATGCGCATTTCTCGTGTGTAGGTGCGAACCTGCTGGGCACTCCGTCTCCTTTTCTCTCTTTCTCTTTCCCCCTTCTACTTCTTCTTTTACTTTTTTTTACCCCTTACCACCCTCAACCCCCTTCGTAGGTTGTGAGTGGAATATGGTTTAGGCGGCTACCAAGAGGGAAATCGTGCATCCAGTACTGCCGCTTCTATTACGAAATAAGAAAACTATTTCCATCGCGTTTCACGTTTTACAGAAACTTTTTATTGCGACCCCTTTTTCTTTCCCTCCTTCCTCATCCTTCCTTTTTTTTCTTTTTTTTGAACTCGCAATATACATTCGAATAATTTTGCTCAACTCGACCGGACGTCCCGTCGTCCGCACGGAAGTCTCTCAGAGACTTTGTCCTCTGACGAACGCGAAATAAGGTTTACGATCGTGCATTTTCCTTTTGATTTACACCACCGTTGGGTTGGCTGGTAGGTTATAAAAAGTTGAACGTTGTTTCGATGGGAGGAAGAGCGCGATCGTTATCCTGTATGATATATATGTATATACAACGCAGCAAAAGGAGATAAACTTTCGGAAAATCTGGAAAATTTCTCCATTACCGTCCCGCTATAAACGCAAGAACGGATGAATATAAGAACGGATATGAAAATGGATAGAAAAGAAGCAGGGGAAAAAATGGAAGAAACACGAACCGTGAGATTATCGAACTGGTGCTGCAGGAGCGAAGGAGCGAGCGCAGTTCCGGAAAGTACCTACGTGCAAGGCCGTACGGTTTCGACGGCACGAACGAAATTCGTCCTCGATATAACCTTCCCCTCTCTCCCCCACCTCCGCCGGTTAAAGGCGAGTAAAGCTTATTTTCGCGGTTTATCAAACTCATGGCTCGAGAGTATAGTAGGAATCCAGAGTAGGCTAAACCACGTAGCCGGGTAGCAAGCTAGCGAGCGATTATCGCCAACGGGGTTGTAACGTTCGGCGCGACGTTTTATTTCGAGCACGAACGGAGGGGATGATCCCAGGGGTTTCCTAGCTTGTCGTAGGCTACCATTCGCCTTCGTTGGTGTTCCAGCCGGCGGATAATTTGCATTCTCGGTAATCCTTAATTTACAACTCGAGCGAGTTTTCCAACAGCAGCAGCAGTAGCAGCAACGAGAGAGCCGGTATATCGTGGCGTTTCTACGAGCCGGTGCTGCTGTCGTAGCTACTTGGTGTGTATGCCAGGGGTAGTGCAGGATAACGTTGAGAGTAGGGGTAGGGTAGGTTGAAAAGTAGGGGGTGGTAAAGGAGTTTGTAGTCGTCGTCGACGTCGACGTCGTCGTCGTCGTCGCCGGCCAGGGCCCCGTAGCCTCAGCTCGGGGTAGTCTGACCGACCAGAATCGCGAGCAACCACTACTGGTGCTCGCTGCAAGCTGGCTTGGTGGGGGGTTAGCCAGCTCGAGCGAATGGTACTGGTGACG
>JAIFRP010000030.1:2414600-2433614 GCA_032403825.1 Odynerus spinipes
TGCGGCTCCCGCCGCTCGGGAGCAGACACGCGGGGCCAAAGACTAATTTGAACTATTTTATTAACTACAAAAACAAAACAAATACATATTTGTAAATAACACTTTAAAAAGCCGAACACGAAACTATCTGAAACTATCCGCGCGCAATACAACAAATATACGTCTCTCTCACGTGTCACGTATATATACGCTCGACGTAAGGAAGCTATCGAACCTACTTCTACTTCTACTACTTGCTACAATCTCTACCTTCTTATCGAAATCTTTCGAAAGTCTCGTGTATACAAAAAGGATAAGAGGAGGAAGGAAAGAAGGAAGGAAGGAAGGCTAACGCGCGGATCTGTAAGGGCTGAAAAATACGAACGCAAGTCACTCGCGTCTTGCCGGTCTGAAGACGGGGAGAGAGAGAGAGAGAGAGAGAGAGAGAGAGAGAGAGAGAGAAAGAGAGAGAGAGAAAGAGAGAGAGGTGGGAAAGGGAGGGGAAGGTGCGTTTGGGTAAAGATCAGTTTATACCGGAGAGGTATCGGAAGAAATAGAGAGATCTTCTATTTTCCAAGGTTCTCATCTCCACCAGTTGTCATTGAGCAAGTAGAGAGACAGAGAGAGAGAGAGAGAGAACCAGCGAGAGCGAGAAAGAGAAAAGGAAAGCCGAGAGATAGAGAGAGAGAACCAGCGAGAGCGAGAGAGAGAAAAGGAAAGCCGAGAGAGTGAGCACTCGCGCGCGTGTCGCGATAACGAACGGAAACGAGGGCGAAAGTTTAACGAGGAGGATCGGAAAGGAAAGAAAGAAAGAAAGAAAGAGAGGAAGAAAGGAAAAACGCGTCGGCTCTGAATCTCCGTTTTGAGTTCTCTCTGTAACTGTGTGACCCTTACATTATTTTGTCCCTCCGACTGGGGACGGGTTCAGTGTTGTAACTTAGGATATAAGAAGAACAGAGTTCCGGAGCGCACAACAAAAAGGGAGAGAGACTGATATCGGGAGGGCGAGAGAAAGAAAGAGAAGGAGAGAGTAAGAGATCGAACGAAAGAAGCTGATCGAATAGGTAAAAAGAAGATTCGAGGAAATTCCTGGTAAGGGAGGAATTAAAAAGGGAGGAATAGAGGAAGGACGGGGTAAGACTTTGCTAGAAAGGGTGACCCACCCTCGAAGAGCGGGGCTCCAGTTTTTTATACTAGTTTGAAGAATTTTAAGAAGAAGAAGAAGAGGAAGAGGCGTATCAGCGACGAGAGGATCGAACTACGATAGATAGAGAGCCAGCGAGAGAAATAGAGAAAGAGAAAAAGCGGCAGGAGGTAGGAGGAGGAAGAAGAGCGCGAGAGGAGGCAGGAGAAGGTGGAGGATCGATCCTATGCGCGATACCGTTTCCATAGCACGCTCGTGCCTCCACGTGCGCTCGCTGTGAGAAGCGTTCTCTCGTTATAGGTAAAGCGTGACACACTCGGAAAAGGGAAAAAGTGAGAGAAAGATTTGCCGAGGCAGGTAAAGAGAAAAAGAAAGAGAAAGAGGAAGAAGGGACAAATAAACTAGTCGTTATTTCGAGCGTGCGTGCGTGCGTGTGTGTGTGTGTGTGTGTGTCTGACAGAGCGAGAGAAAGAGAGTCTGTGTGCGAGAGAGAGAAAGAGAGAGAGAGAGAGAGAGAGAGACAGAGAGAGAAAAGGCCGGAAACGAGCTGGCTCGTGTGCACAATCCTCCAGGGGATATGTCCTGCCGTTCCAAGGGGAGCCATCCTACGCGAGCACAAACCTCAGCGCGCAGAGGGCATCGAGGGCAGGCTGATCATATCTTCATCCTAGATCCTGGCATAAAAGTGTCCTGACGAAAAGAGAATCATCGTCATCACCGTCAGATCACAACCAGCAGCGGCATTGACAGCAGCGGCAGTAGCAGCAGCAGCATCATCGGTAGCAAGAACGATAGTAACGCTACGATCCTGATTCCCGAGGATCTCCATCGGTTAGCGAGCACTAGGAGTAGCAGGAAGGCGCAGTCGTTCAAGAGAGGACTACTCGCACCTTCCGTCGAGTCAACGCCGAAAACGGCGAAGACTACGAAGACGACGAAAACGGCGAAAACGACGACGACAGCGGCGACGAGCTCCGAGACGAGCTCATCGACGATCGACGTCAACATGCCGGCGAGAGCTCAACGAGCGCGTATCGCGACTAGCAACACTACCACCTCGTACGGTCGAGGACGATGACGATCGGCCACGATCGGTAAGATCAACGCGAAGGTCGCTCGAGCGAGCGTTACGGAGATGGCGAGCTACAATCATACGAACGCACAGCGCGTCGTCTACCACGCGAATCACCCGACGCCTCTTGCCCCGAGTGAGTCTCCCAGCCTCTCTTCAAATTCTTCTTCTTATCATTCTTATTACTCTTTTCGTTATCTTTTCGAGTTTTCCTCTTTCAGCCTTAGGGGTACCCTCCATGGGACTTTATGCGAACGCTTTCTCTATTTTTTCTTTCTTTTCTCTTCTTCTCTCTCTCTCTCTCTCTCTCTCTCTTTCTCTTTTCTTCCTTTATTTTTCTTGCCTTTTATTAGTACCCTTCACGACGCTTACTTCACCATACACGCCAAGCGCCACAGATTCCTTCGAAGATGTTTATGCCTTTACGTAGATACATAGGGGCTGCTTACTCGTCACCATCGTTCTTAGCAAAACTTTATGCGAAAGTTTATACCGGGACGATCGTGCCAACTCGTCACAAGACATTCCATTATTATTCTCAAGAAATTTTGATGGATCGTTGAGAATCATTCGAAGAACGACTAACTCGTAATTTTAATTTAATGCATTTTCCAACAATTTTGTCGATAGTGAGATACAAAACATTATTTTCTTTACAAAGTAGTCTTCTGATAAAAAATGTCGAACTTGTTCTTCGAACGACACAAAGTTCAAACTTATAAAACGATCATCCACTGTAGAACGATGCAAGTTGTTTCCGTATACTCGGTTAGATAGACTAATGGTCGAAGCGTTCGATGCCTGAATGCTCTCTTCCCGACATACATCGGGGTTTTATCCCGGGGTTTTTAATTTTGAGAACGCTTGACATAGTTTTTCAATTTTTTTCCTGCACCGCTTTACTTACCGTCGACAAAAGTTAAATGGATATGCACCGACGAGGGCCGAAGTATTTTTATCCGACTATTACAGTTTTTTCTTTTTATTTTCACTCTCTCATTCTCATTCTCTCTCTTTCTCTTTTTTCTCTTCTTTCAAACTTCGCGCTTGCAGGCTTTCATCAATCGCTCGTAGCTTATTTCGGGCAATAAGAATTACTTAGCTCTCGCCTCGTATATACGTAATATTTCCGTTTGAGTGAGGTGAATCGACATAAACTACGAACGACGATGGTTTAAACTCTGAAAGTTTTCATTGAGAATGTAGAAACCGAGCCAAATTGCACACAAGAAGTTTTGCTTTCGACGGGCCAGAAATTCAGCTCGCGGACTTAACGCTTGCGCGCGCACCGCGTATTGTTTCAACCGTGTTCTGTAATTTTCCATTACGAGTGTGTACGATGGATAATTTTTTTAACAAAAAATTCGTATCCTCCCTAGGATAAGTCTTCCTCGGTAACCGTAACGACGCACGAAATTTTCGTTCGAACGGAATTTATTGATTTTAATTAGACACACGGCCTCGTTTGCGTAGCGTGCGCCTCGACTACTTGTACATTCGCTATACTCATTATACACGCACGGTAAAAGCGCGTGTCCTAAATATTAGGCGAACTGTTTGCTATGAAATACAAATTGAAAAACGGTAGTACGAAAATATTGGGTCGTAACATAAATAAGTTCGGTTATATTCAATAATTTTGGTATTTAACAGATTACAGAATTACATTCAATCACTTATGCAATCTCTATCATTATTTATGACAGTTTCCGTTGTAAAAACAATTGGTTAATACAGTTTGTAGAATTAGAATATGTTTCTGTTTACAATCGAATTCATTTATGTTACAATCTACTAAATCGAAGGAACATGTAAATGCCGAAATACGTTTGTTTCTTTTATTTAAAAAAATATCAGTAATTTCGTGGTTCGAGAGAGAGAGAGAGAGAGAGGGAGAGAGAGAACACGTTAAAAGCTCTCTTGCAAGTACTAGTATTTTATCGAAAGCCCAAGAAAAGTTTATATAAGTGTTATCTCGAATGTCAGGTCATTTCGAAGCGCGTTCAAAGTTTGCTCTTTTATAAATAATGTCAGGTCGTTACGTTTCTATGGCTCGTCGCGATCGATGTGTATGTGTGAGCGTCTGTGTGTACATGTACTTGTATGTACCGCTTGCGGGAGTTGACAAACAGAATTAACTATATGCGAACGTAACGATGGTACTCGTCGATACCGCACGATTGCATTACAAAAAAAAGAAATGAAAAATTCAAAGATGAAATATTTTACGAAAGGAGAGACTCGCCGGTAAACAAAGGTGTTTTGCTTTTATTACGGCAACGCGTACCAGACATGTAACGTTATTTAATTTAAGCTCGATTCTCGATAATGTGTTACGTGAAATTCGGTAAATTAATTTGTAAATATCCTTGTCCAGATGGAGATCCCATAAAGCTTCCGGAGAATTTAGAGACTTTGCCACGAGCCGAGCATTTTCCCACGCAACGACACCGATGGAATACCAACGAGGTGAGTACTCATGTGATTTATGAAACATGGTATCGCGAGGAAAGAGATTCTAGAGAAATAACTCGAGGTGATTGTATTTTGTTGAACTTCTCCATGTTGATAATATTGATAACCAGCCAACTAACGAATTTTTTCTTTTCTCTCTCTTACATACCTTCTCTCCAGGAGAAAAGAGAGAGAGAGAGAGAGAGAGAATACGGAAACGTAGTGAGAGCATTCGAGGTATGGAATTATCGGAATTCCGACTGGATCTTTCTCGGAATGGCCTCTTTTTTCAACTTTTGCCCGGCGTTGCCCTTTTTACCGTGATAGCCTAGAAAATATACATATATCTAGGTGTAGTATTTCAGTAAGTACGTCGGCTAGCTAGCTCGCTAGCTAGCAAGCTAGCTAGCAGGCAGATAGTATCATCGTAAGCGTCGTTGGTTCCTAGCAGCGTGCACAGTTTGGTGTGTTGGTTCGACGGTGTGACGGTGCTGCTGCCGGTGCTGCCGATGTTGTCGGTGTCGAGGGTTGATAGTGGTTGCTAGTGGTCAGAAAGAGGGATAGAAACATTGCCCGTGTTGGTGTACCACACGTGTGAAAGTCTGTGTCCATGTATCTTTATATATACATGTGTTTGCAAGGGTGCACATACCCAGACGTAAAGCTCCGTGCACACGTAGAGGTATACCGATGTAGTCCACTGCTACTCTGACCCCGGTCGGCCTCCGATCAATAGCAGGAGGCAGAGCGAGAGCTCAGCCTAGCAGTCGAGCCGAGCTTTTCACTGTTCCTCCTCACTGACGAGAACCGAATTGCGACTATCGCTCGAGTTTACAACTCGATGCGAGTCAACCTACATGGCGGTTGTTGCTCGCCCTTGGAACACCACACTCTCTTTCACTCTCTCTCTCTCTCTCTCTCTCTCTTTTACACTCGCTCGGAAAGGTACTAGAAATTAAAGTGGCCGGAAAGAGGAGACTCGTCGACGATCACCCTCGATGAGTTTCAGGTGTCTGACGAGCATCTGCCTATCTCTACTTACATACACTGTCCGCTTTCCTTCTTCCTCTTCCATCTTCTTCTATCGCTACTACCACTACCACCCTTCTACTTCTTCTAGCTTCTTATTCTTATTCTTGTTCTCACTTCAACCACTCCCGGCCTTTGAGTCTTTGGGTAAACGTAGCCTCTTGTACCCTCTTAAAACGGAAAATTTTCTCTCGTTCTTTTTTCCTTCTTCTTCTTCTCTCCTTCTTTCTTTTTTCCTTACGGCGAAACGCCAAGAGGATGCCGTTGCATACACTTGCAACCTGGTGTAATGTTGTTAATGAGGTCGAACCGGAATCCCGGCCACCGTGCCACCGTGCCTTTCATACCCGTTCAACGGGCCTTTTTTCTGTTTTGTATAACTCATCGGAGCTTCCCCCACCTTTTCTTCTTCTTCTTTTTTTTTTGCGGAATAAAGTCGACTCGGTAGGGTACAGAAATACGGATCGATTTTCATCCTTTTATTATCGCTCGTCGCGACTATCTCGTATAAGAATTTTTTCCAATTAAACGGTAACTTTGAATCTGGGTTAAATACTCGGACGTTTTTAATTTATACCGCTCGAGATATATCACAATATATGTGGGTGTATTTACATATGTGTAGATCGATTGTAAGTATGTATATATGTATGTAACGAATAGCTCGAGCAGTCTTTGGATAAAATAGTCTGAGAATCCTTTCTTCGAGTGTCGTAAATAGACGAGGAACTGCTCTTAAGTTGCATATGTTTTTTGTATGCCACTCTTACTTGAGTGCAAGCAAGAGCAAAAGAAAGAGAGAGAGAGAGCAATTTTTCTCTTTACAGTTCCACGATAGCATCCCTCGTCCTTGATTCACTCGGCCACTCACCAAACATCAAGTGATATCCTCCTAAGACTTCAAACATGTTTCTTGTTCCTCTTCTTCTACGGTTTTTATTACCGTCGCCTGATGAAATCCCATTTGTACTAAAATAGCCCAAGGCATTGGATGCATACACGAAGGATGATTATAGTAATAAGTTTTAACACATACCTCTACGGCCACGAACACGTCGTTCGTTTTGTACTCTCCCTTTACGTTCTTCAACGAGGGTACTCGTTACAACGTCGCTGGATTATTAACTATCAGTCTGCAGTGCCGAAAACGTGTTCTCTTGCCGCGAGAGAATATAACCTTATTTTATGCAAATTCCAGTTTAAGCGGGGCGCCATTGTTGAGGACGATTTATTAATAGATCTCACGATCCTTGCCCGCGAACTTCGCTCGAATTGTCACTGGGAAATGAAAAGGGGGTTGGAGAGAGAAAAAAGATAAAGAAACGAGAGAGAGAGAGAGAGGGAGAGAGAGATAGAACGAGTCCCGAATCCGTGAGCTAACCGAAACCCCGTCTGCATTACCGATGATCCGAATTAATTATGCCACTCTTGAATTTCAGTTCCGCAGAGATAATGGCCGCCGTCGCAGTGTAACTTACAGAACGAGCGAGGCGGCTCTCTGTGCCCCGAAACGTTTGTACGCGGAATCGTTCCGGGATAGAGAGAAAGAGATAGAGATAGAGGCAATGTTTGACTTTGCATATTGATTTCCGCTCGAAACCGACGGGGCGAAATGTAGCCATTCAAATGTTTGCAATTTCCTACGGGTACACAAACGAATGTCGGCTGCAATTAACATCGTTTTGTTCCTTCGCTCGGCGTGGGCACATACACACGTACATATGTATATATATCGTGTTGAAATTTCGGGGACGTTGTTGGGCCTGAAATTTGTCGCTCGTAATCGGTTCATCCCTCGTTCATTATAAATTACAGGTAACGCTCGTATAACACGATTGTTCGAAAATGCAGCTTTGATGGAACGTGGGATAAGAATTGCGAACGAATCCTCGTATAACACGTTACACATCTTCGTACTGTAAGAGGATCACCCATAGAAACCCGAGCTCGTTCATATCCTTGGAAGAGGAAGGAACCGTGGCGTGTTCCCAGCAGACGCTTCGTATATCGTAGTCCGATTTTCATTAGGCGTGACGATGCCTCTTCTTCTTCTTCTACGTACAATAACGTATACGCTCCGAGATCCGGGGACGGTGATAAATTGCGTAGCAAGGTTAATTAGTGAAGGACACTCTTATCGAGACGTTCGGGAGGCACATAAATAGAAGAGATTTATCGGTACTTCCTACCTGTAGCCGTCGTCGTTGTCGTCGTCGTCGTCGTCGTCGCCGCCGACGGTGTTGTCGTCGTTGTAGTCGTCTTCGTTGGCGACGTTCATGGTGGCACCGGGACGCCGACAGGATGGTAATGAAATATCGATATTGGACGATGCCGGAGAAATTGCGTGGGCGTTCTCCATTCACTGTTATTCAGTGCTCCACAAAGGGGGCCAGGAAATTGGCAAATTTTCTCGGACGACGAAAGGAAATGCTTTTTTCGGCGAGAGCCCTTCGAGCTCTCGAATGCATCCGTGCACTATTTCGGAGATTGATTTCTCCGAACCGGATGAAAATGCAGTTTTTCGTTTTCGTAATGAGAAATAAGAAAAAATTTAATCGGTTCAGAAGAATTTGGGTTTAGTGTTCCCAAGCATAAGATAGCGTATCGATATCGATTCTCGAGTAATTAACGTCGATAGGAGCTCCCAGTACCAATTTCCGTGTCTTTCATGACCGAGGGCATTTAAAACGACAGCGAATTCCAAACGTCGTTCTTCCACTTTTCTTATCGTCGTTTAATTAGACTTTTTTCGTCGTAGAAATACGTTCATTTAAGTTTCACCTACCATCTGCCATTCGAAAGTTTATAGTTTTTACTACCACCACTGCTACTAGTATCCTCACTCCGATCGTCATACGCAGCTGGCCCGGTTCTTCGACTTTTCGTGACGAATTACGAACGTCAGTTTGGAAATGTCCCCTTGCTCTTGCGTGCTCGTATTTCAGACGTCACTTTGAGATCCAAATGCAGAAATATGGAAGAAATAATAAAGATTCCTCGCATTCCATAACTCGATATTTCATTCGTCTACCACCAGTTTTAATCGTTTTTATACTAGCATGCACGAGACACCCAACTTCTTCTCTTTCTCCTCTTCCTCCCCTGCGAATGTTACATAAAAGTTCGTTTTAACCATTTCCGACTACTTTTAAACTTTATTCTCGTTCTTCCTGGGAAAGGAACGGATGATGCGTACTTGCTGGCTGTCAAAGTTATTTTACACCGTAACTACCGATACTCCGTGTAATATCGTGTGCCACTGTACGATACGGAGTTTGAACAGGCCTCTTGCTACTGTCCGTTACCATACGTGTGTGTAACTGCTTACTGTCTGACTCGTTCTAGGCAGTTACTACTCTTCGACTTTACCCTATCGTGACATTATCGCCTGACCGTAGACAGCTTCGTTACTACTGTCAGTCAGTCGGTATCTTCTCGCTGACTCCGAGGCGTCACTCGGTATTAATGAAATTTCTTCTAAGTGAATGTTAACTCGACTTTATCCGAAGTCGATCGTACGACCCGTCTCGTACGTTTAACTACCATAAATCGTTCTCGATGTATACTTATATTTAATGTTAATATTTATATGATATTAACGTTTCGTAGTAGTGTTATATGAAATTGTTATCTTTAATAACATTGTTTTTTATTAGCAAATTAAAGAATTACTTTTAATGTTACAATTATTTTACAATCTAATATTTTTAATTTTTGTAAGTTTACTATTTTTATGTTTTATTCACCGAAGAGTATCACAATCTTCTACATTCAATGTGTTAATATTAATACAATACTTTATCAGACTTGATCACGTGATAAGAACACCTCATGGAATATGCAATTTCGAATTGCGTCCCGATTTGATCTCTCGACGATTTCGCGAAGTAAATCAGGCCGAGTAAAAACGCAAAGCGTTCGCTCTACCCTTCGCAATCATGATTGGAATCAGTTGGGAGATTTTTGGAAAGCATCTTTGGTGCTGCGGACAAGGCGACCTTGCTTACGTCTCTCTCTTCCTCTCTCCCTCTTTATGTACTGTCAGTTTCTATATTCCAAACGAAATTATCTCCCGTTGCCTGACCTATTTCACAATTGGCAAGTTTGAGAAGTTGAGTAGCACGTAGAGGAGCAATTTGCTTAGGGGGTCCGATTTAAAGGGAAGTTGGATCGTGGTTGGTTCGAAACGCCCCCCTAGTTAGGAAATCAAAAGGGATGGTAACGTTCGTTCGTGATGTCGGTAAGAAACATCTGCGTTCTTTTGTGAACCGTTTCTGTGCTTTTTATTGTTATTGTTATTGCAGCATCACTGCAAGCATGACTCTTCGTAAGGAACAAAAAATAAAAATAGAAGATGATAAAATAATTCAGTCGGTTGTTCACGAGACGGTTATTCTTAACAATTTCATTATCCATTTAACTTGTAAGCCTAACTTTCTATAAGCTAGACTCTTGCCAAAGTTGATGTAGCTTGTTCTTTACAAACTTTGGAAATCTTTACTTCAGACTCTGAAATACAAGAGAAACGAGGTATGTCGGAAGAACGATAAATGAAGAGCACCGGTGAATTCTTGAACCGAGAGTGGCGAACGTTACTATGCGCATACTTGTTGACGTGGCGGATCCCATTGTGAAGGGAAGTTCGCCGGAGGCGTTAGCCGTGAAATGTATGCGAATATTTTCTATGTGACGAATTCCATCTCGGATTCGTATCACCTTTAGCGAGATAAAGACGAGAAGGAGGATTGGAAGGAAGATCAGCGATATATCAGCGCGATTCGCGAGGGGTAGCCAAATCCTCGAGAAAAGGAAGATGTCAGCGAGGTTGCCAGAGTAGTATATGTATATAAATATACTATAGGTATATACGTGGATATACCTATGTATAGGTATATATGTATAGATACTACACCAATACCTTCCTGCCTTTGAATCCAGTTTATTCTTTTCGTTTTAAGCAGTCCTCGACTCCATCTCCTACGTGTTCCAAGCACCTTCCGATGCGCGGCGTCACGGCGTGAATGAAATGAAGGACTCCGTTGGGGCTACACCCAATCAATACTAGGAAGCCGAGTTCCACCTTCTTCAATCGCGTCCTCTCCAGTCTGATAAAAATCTAGAAAACAGTCTGCTCGAATATTCCACTCGCGTTCGTGCCTGATAAAAATATATATATCGCGTCTCGTTACGTTAGTTTATTCAATCATTTTTACATTTATCAACGTTTTCCTATATCGATGTGTCGTTTGCATCGATTATACTAAGAACGCGATCGATATACATCGTCTAATGTTTAGAACTTGAAGCGAATTAATTTATAGTTGGAATTGTATTGCTCTGTTTAGGAAATTGCCGCCATCCTGATAAGCTTTCAGAGACATGCCGAGTGGCAAAGTCGGGAAGTTAAGGTGCGACCTCGAAGTGGCTCGATGCTACTGTATTCGCGAAAAAAGGTCCGCTATCGGCGAGATGGTTACTGTTGGAAGAAACGGAAGGATGGCAAGACCACGCGGGAGGATCACATGAAACTTAAGGTACGTCAAAATTTAGTTGTGTTCGTAATTAACAAGTTACCAATTAATTCGAGAATTAATAAAATAAATTCTTATGCTCGTTATAATTATATTAATTTTTATTTTACTCATAAATACAATAAAAATTATGTAATAGCTCAACACTTGATACACTCAACGTGGTTTTTCAGTTTCCAAGATAAATGTACCGTGGTCCTCTAGAGTAGCTTTTCATTTATTAAGGGTTAAATTAATAGAACGGTTCTTAACCATAATTCACTAAATGTATTTGTGTTAAATTGCAGGTCCAGGGCGTCGAGTGTATTTACGGTTGCTACGTGCACTCGGCGATCCTACCAACGTTTCACAGGAGATGTTACTGGCTTCTTCAGAACCCAGACGTCGTCCTGGTCCATTACCTGAATGTTCCATATCCGGACGGCGACGCGAAGTTGGCAGCATTACCAACGTGTCTCGCGTTGCCGCCAGACAAGAAGGAATGGACGCGAGACGAGCTGGCTTCTCAATTAAGGCCCATGTTCCTCGGTGGAGACGATGATCCGAACAATCCTCATCTCACGCAACACTCCAATCATCCAGTCGACATGATCGTATCGCAACTGCTGGATAGACAGAGGGCGTCCTCTAATTCTACCAGCAGTAGCGCTCAGCTTGCACCTAGGAGGTTAACACCGGATAATCAGGTAATTGAAGAATCACGAGACCCATGTTATTCTAATAGCCTCTGTTTTTTGCTACGTTGGTGGTCAAGTTGACGTCATTCATACATGTATGATATGGTAATCATGTACTTAACTACATCCAGTCAAGTACTAAGCTTGTATTGTACCTCACAGGTTTCATCGACAACCGGTGGTCAGCAGCCCTCGACGACAGCCTCGCCGGCGCCACGTGTATATTCCAGACATTCCCATTCGACTCAGAGCCAGCAGCCGGCTCCCTTAGTTTTAAGTTTGCAACAAATCCAAGGTGGAGGTGGTCTTCTGATACTGAACAGTCAACCATATCATCATCAACAACAGCAGCAGCAACAACAACAACAACAACAACAGCAACAGCAGCAGCAGCAGCAGCAGCAGCAGCAAAGTCAGCAAGTCGAAATGCAGCAAGTGGCAGAGCAACAAATCGTTCAGCAAACCAGCGTGGATAGAGAGCAACAAACTCAGCAAGAGATCGATGCTCAAGATAGCATGGACCGGTCCACCGTACAATCTCTACCAATCACAACTTCAGGATCCGAGGTCACCGATTTTGCAAAGATGCTGGACTTGAGTCAAGAGGATATTCAACGAACGTTGTCCGCGAACATGGTTCCACCGTCACCCTCACCCTCACCCGCAGACGATAGCATGATCAATCCGATGGACTTTATCGATTCGTCCGACGACGTGCTGATTAATCTGGACGCCTTCGACGTATTCGGTGATTTGCCAGAATTGCATGACTTCGAAGCCGAAGAAACGAAGCCAGATATTAGAAGTGGACCTGAGAACGAAGTTGGATGTCAGCCTGGGACGACCGTCCAGATCGCAGAATATAGTCCCGAGTGGAGTTACACCGAAGGTGGAGTGAAAGTGAGTATATTGAACTTTTTAGAAGATCGAGACATTTGTGTAAAACGTTTCTGTTAATTTTTAAAAATATTTCCAGGTTTTGGTTGCTGGCCCCTGGACAGGCACTAACGGTTCGCAAAATTACTCGGTGCTTTTCGACGCGGAGCCAGTAAAGGCGTGTTTGGTTCAACCCGGCGTACTACGTTGTCGTTGTCCAGCTCATGCTCCGGGCATTGCGTCTCTTCAGGTCGCGTGCGATGGTTTTGTCGTATCGGACAGCGTTGCTTTTGAATATAGGAGAGCACCGACTACCGAGCCGAATCCAGAAAGAGCTTTGTTGGATCGTCTTGCGGATGTGGAGTCTCGATTGCAAGGGCCAGGCCCGCCATCCCCTGCCGCTCACCTGGAAGAACGATTAGTGGCTTATTGCCAGGTACTTTTGAAAGATTGGACATTTCTAATCGAATAGAGACGATAACACTCGAGTTTTATATCTTTTAGGATGCTGTCGTACGTCCATGGAGGGTTGGTGCGGAAGCTCTTCAGTCTGGTGGACCTACTTTATTACATCTGGCAGCAGGATTGGGGTATTCGAGATTAGCTTGTGCATTACTCCACTGGAGAGCCGAAAATCCGAGTAATGTTTTGGATGCTGAGGTCGATGCTTTGAGGCAAGACAGTGCCGGACTGACACCACTCGCGTGGGCTTGCGCCGCTGGTCATGCTGATACCGCTAGAATTCTCTACAGGTTAGTTTTAAATTTCAAAAAAATAAATTTTCACCATTTCAGCTAGTGATTATGAAAATAGTCCAAGAGAGATATAATATTTTAATTTTTTACTTGGATCACTTTTATAATTACTGGCACATTTGGTTATGGGACAATTAGAAATAATACATTTGTTTCGTCGTCCAAATTCGCTTCATAGATGGAACGCGATGGCGTTACGAGTGAGGGATCGTCAAAATAGAAGCGCCACCGAGCTCGCCGCGGAGAACGGGCACACGGCGATCGCTGAAGAATTGAATCGGCTCGAAGCCAGAAGGCAAGACGAGAGGCTTTTCTTGCGACCTGCCAGCCCTAGCCCTAGGAGGCCCTCTCAAGACAGCGGTCTCGATCTGGCGTTGTGTTAGTCTTGTTTGCTATTATACTGCCCTTCTCCGTGCACACGCGCATACACTATACTCAGAAGTCCACACGTAACGTCACGCCTCCTTTCCTTTATACTCCCCGCGCCACTACCCAACCCACAATAAGTCCTAGAGTAAGAGTAAAAAAAAAGTAATTAACATAGAAGAATGAAAGAAACGATAACATGATAAAAAAAGTAACGAAAAGAAAAAAAAGATTGATTGAGAGAAAGGCCGAGTAAGTGCGAGTGTACATATTCAGGCAAACGTGTAGTATAAAGGGGTTTATCGAAAAACACAGGTGGTTCCCCGCTCCTGGACAACATGGAATTGTTGCAAGAGGATGAGTCGTCGTTAGGCCTCGGCGATCAGGGAATGGAGAGCGCTCCGACCCCTCAAGAGACCGTAGGTCCGTACCCTCCTCGTTTCCCCTTCTGTTTGTCTGTCTGTCTGTCTGCCTGTATCTATCTATCTATATATATATATATATCTGTAACTATCCGTAACTCTGTTTTTCCGACACACGCCGATAGATTATCTACCATTTGTCCAAAAGAACGACAGTATTGCGTGGCCTTTAAATCCGTAGAAACTATCCTAGCTAAAAACACAGCGCGTACCCCCTGCCCATCTGCCCCTCGCCCGCCCCACGCCCTACCGCCCCACCTTCTTACTTTAACACGATCTCTTTCTCTGTCTGTATGCGTAACCAAAAAAAATGCGACCAGGCGGTCGAGGCTCACTATCCTTCAAAAACTCCTCTGAAACTCTTGCAGCTTGAGCAGTATATTGGTGTTGCTTGGCCTTCGTAAACGCTGGGTGTTGGATGATTGCTGTATAACAGTCTAACTTTCTTAGCCGCCTAATACACGTACATAACTACATACGTCTCTCGGCCCCTGTCGAGTATTCTCTCAACACGATGACGAACGTTGGGTCGAACCTCGGGTGTGAATAGGGTATCGCAAAAGGAGCTTGACAAAATAAAAAAAAGTATTAACAATAATAATAATAATCATACTAATAATAATCGTACTCATAAGGACAAGGAGCATCTGTTGGACGGAACAGGAGTTCTAATAGAGAGAAAGAGAGAGAGAGAGAGAGGGAGAGAGAGTGAGAGTGTGAGAGAGAGAGAGAGAGAGTTTGAGAGAGGTGGCTAATAGAGAAAATCTCGTAAAACTCAAAGTTGATTCTCTCAATGCAACACACACAAACAGGGAGGTACCTACTATTCAGCAGCTGGTCTTCCCTCCTTCAAGATGTCTGTTGGTCTGTATCTCTATCGTCTAGCCGGCTATCGTCTATGCGAGTCTATAAATACGGCGAGTCTTGGTGTGTTATAAACGTGTTTTATTGACATGAGATGTGGCTCATCGTACGTTAAACGGCTTTTAAAAACTTCGGTGTTGTGATCGGTGTGGTTTCGGCGGTTCGGGATCAGCCTTTACAATCTTCGCTAGGGTGGTGATTCCTTTTTATAGGGGAAGAAGACGCGAGGGTGCTGACGTTGGCCGAACAAATTATAGCCGCGCTACCGGAAAGGATCAAGAGAGCGGAAGGTGATTCTCCGTCTTCTTCCTCGTCCCCTCCGCCGCCGCCACCACCGTTGTCGCCGTTAGAAGATGCTTTGATGGAGCAAATGGTGAATTTTTTTTCAAATGCTTACAATACTTTGGAATACGCGCACACACAATTACACACGCACAAAGCACACACAGTACACGCACGTCGCGTGTATATGGGTGACTCTAGTATAACACAAGTTGTATCAATGACCAAGGTCAGCTTAATTCGGTACGCAGACGATGCACCGCCTTCGTGAAAATTTTCAAAATTTTTAAGACTTCAAGACTATTAACACAGTGCTATACACGGGTCACGTTACACGACGCCCAACACGAAACACGAAAGAATTTTTTATTAGATGAAATTGTCGTCTTAAGGTTTAAGAAGTGATATTATTTGAACGCATTTTGCGAATCAACCTTTTTTTCCAGCCTCTCGATTCCGGCGAATTGTTCGACTCGTACCGTGAATGCAGCGGAGGCGCGGCATCGGTTTCGGACGCCGACGCCGAGGCGAGTCCATCGAGTCCTTCCAGCAGTTGCCTCACGCCGGACTCGCCGTCACCACCACCCACGACAGCCGACTTTTGCGAATTTTTGCAATTGCAGTTGCAACTGGATGGCGGTCAGAACAATCAGAGCATCTCGGGTACCGGCGGTGGCGGTCACTACTATGCCAGCTGTAACGAGCGGAAATACGGTGCTACCGATGGCAATAGCGATGGAAGCGAGGCGGACTTGAGTAGGTTGACCCTGTCCGATCGTGAACAGAGGGAACTTTATCACGCGGCGAGAATGATCCAGAAGGCCTATCGGAGTTACAAGGGTCGTCAGAGGCAAGAGGAGGCCGAAAGACACGCAGCCGTTCTTATTCAGCAGTATTATCGTCGGCATAAGCAGTGCGCTTATTACAGGTAACAATTGCCTTCATCATCGTAGTATTACAATTCTCATCCTCATCTTTTATCATTCATTTTTTTTTTCTTTTCTTTTTACCTGCATCGTTCAGAGATAAGACGAACATTTTCATTCCCTTCTCCCTCCATGCCTCATCGAATCTCGCGAGATAGCCCGACTAATTTTAACGAGCGGCCAGTAATTATCGGGGATGACGAAGAGGAAGACGGCCGGCGCACATTAATTTCTTGCGATCCAGGTCAACCAGACCGATGACGCTGGAGGTTGTACGTGCCGCGCGGGACGCGAACTTTTAATTGGCGTCGTAAATAATTCAACAACTTTTCCTAGGGCTCACCCTTCTCTCGACCACCTCCCCCGCGAGTAGACGCTGTGAATACGAGATTGAGTCGCCACCCTCCTACCTTCGGAAGTTACTTACGACGCTAATTTTATTCGATCGCGAGGCTAGCCCTTTTTTTGCGTGTTCTCAAGTTTTACGCTGTACGAGGGTTCCACGCAACCCTTAGATCGCGTTTTACGAATACTCACACCCAGCGATGGGCATTTAAGATACTTGCGAGTTTTTAAGCAACGGTTCGATTCAATCGCGACAGGGTTTCGAATCGATTTGGTATTTTTTCGAAGTTCAACATTCCTAAAAGCCTTGAAAGTTTTGAAGTCTATAAGTCTAATTCTAAGGACATACCGCAGCTTGTAAGCTAATGGAAAAATAGTAGGGCATTCCAAATTTGGTGATTAGATCTAAAACGTCGTTCTCGAATTTCGAATATTATTCAAAGTGATTCGAAACTTTCGATTTACAGATCCGAAGTAATTCGAAGCCATACATAGTCATCACTCCTGTACCTTCCTTAAAAAATCATTCCCTTTTCATTATCGAGCCACAAATGCCGAGATATTTGATCACCATCATCCACTACACATTTTTCTTCCTTTTCTCCTCTCTTTCTTTTGTCTCTCTGTTTAAAATTGAAGGCAAGCTACGAAGGCGGCCCTGGTGATACAAAGCAATTATCGGAACTATCGGTCGCGTCCGGGTTCGGCTTGTTCCAGGCAGCAGGCTGTACATCAGCAGGCGGCGCATCAAGCGGCGAGGAAGATCCAACAGTTCATGCGTCAGTCGAAAATCAAGTTAGTAGGCCAGCCCGTTCAAATAAAACCCCCGCCCTATGCCGGGTGCATTTCCTGTTGCAACGATGTAGCACGCACATTAGTTACGTAGAGTTCTTGTTAGCACACAAAAAGGCTTACCGTAACGAAAGACAACTAAAAGTTCTAAAGTCTCCCTCTTCTCTGTGTGTACTAATGCAGCTTGTCGTGGGACGATTCACGACCGGTAAGTAACAAAACAACATGTAGGGCGATCGTTTCGGCGAACACTGCTCGATAAAAGAAAGAAAAAAAGAAAAAAAAACATAAAAAAAAAGAAAATCAATCCGATACTTGCTGACTTATCGCTTCAACCACGACGATCAGTATTCCTTGTTACACGACACGAACTTCTCTTACCGATGATGTCCGTCGCAGTCACTGCAGTTTCTCTCATTGTCAGTGTTTTATACATATACATATATACATATATAGAAAGTAACGGCGCATTCGTGTTACTCGTGAATTAGCGGTGTACCTCTCAAGTAATCTTTCTCTTTCTTCTATATATATGTATATGATGTCGTGTTCATTTCGAAGCTTACATCGTAGACGAGAGAAGTTTTTCGATCTTCACGTTGCTGGATAGATAGGGAGGAGAGGAGAGGGTAGAATAAAAAGAGAAGATCTTAATTAAACGCGTTAACGAGGGTGGACGGGTTAAATTGTCGCGAAAGTTTTATTACGCTCGCGGCGAAAGAAGAAAATAAAACGTATACTACGAAAGGAGTATACGTTTTAATCCTTCTCTTTATTATATTTTTTATTTTCTTTAAAGAGTAGTTAACTGTTAACAATACTTTCTTGGCCCCGTGAAAGCATCGTATAAATCTGGAGTGGCAGTCAACGTGTTAATTCGATTAAAATAATAGTCTGATAAGAAAATTGGAAGAAGGTAAACAAAACAAAAAAATGAAGGAATAATCGTTTAAGATCGGAAGGTAACGTGAACGATCGAAGAACAGCTAGATCTGCGCCTGTTAACGTTGTCGTTGACGAGTTTCGTGGAATTGCTTGATCGTTCGGTGTTGTGTATCACTATCCCCGAAAGCGGAGTGCACTATGGCCTGCGATCGTTATATTTGCCGAATGTTTCTGAAAATAGACTGCAGAACGCCAGGGCCGGCGCAAGCGGGAACGGGAGGCAGCCAGCGGGCATTTCACGGGCGGTTGCTGTCCCCCAAAGCTCGCACTCATCTAGCCCAGGGGCCGGTCTACTAGCCGCCAAGCCAGAAGTCATTTAAACGATCGTCAGTCGAGCGGTATGACGAGGAACGTCGATCAAGGCGATACGATCGGAAAGTAATTATTGCGATGGAGAAATCGAGTCGTGTAAAACACGATCGTATGTGTCGATCGATAGATCGATCATTTCAACGCTGGATTACACGTTTTCTTAAAATTCTCGCTTCGAGGAGTTACGAGAGAGAACACAGAGCTCGATTGAAAAGAGAGAGAAAAAGAGAGAGAGAGAGAGAG
>JAIFRP010000030.1:2448776-2463126 GCA_032403825.1 Odynerus spinipes
TTTTTTTTTTTTTTTTTTTATTTAGTTTGATCCGTCTCTGTCCTGCTAATGTCATTTTCTTTCTATCTCTATTTCTATCTCTATCTATTTCTTTCTCTTTCTTATTTCCCTTTCTCTTAGTACTTTTTCCTTTTTTTTAAAGTTCTGCTCTTTACTTTTCGTTCGTGTGTCTTTCGATCTCGTTCCACCGTTCTCTTACTTTTCTTTCATTCTCTTTCTTTACTACCTTCGACTATTCTCTCCTGCTTTTCTTTCGTTTCTCTTTTTACTCGCACCGAATTCTTAATCGCGATCGGTTTCTTTTGAACGGTTCTAGATTCCTCGCGCACCGTACCGATTAGATTTTCGAAAGATTTTCGAATTTTTCGACCTATTACCACTGAATTTTAGAAAACAAACACCGCGACCATGTACCGTATATACAACGAATATAAATCTACAAGTGGGATCTATAGATCGTGAAAGGTACTTGCCTGGTAGACGGCGAGTCTTCTTTGCTACCACGACGAGCCTCGGCACTTCTTGCGAGTAACGCGCCGATGTCGGTGCGCGCCATCGCTGCGTCGTTTCTTTGACGTTCCTGAGACGTCGTTGACTGCGGTACACTCGACGTAGTGGCCGTCGTCGGGTGGCTCTCTGTTTCCGATTCCTCCTCCGTCTCGGACTCGGTTTCCTCCGAGGAGCTGCTAGTCTCCTCCTCCTCCTCTTCCTCATCCTCATCTTTCTTTTTTGCGTCTCTCGTTTCCTCTCTCGTTGTTGGTTGAGTCGTTGTTGCAGGTGGAGGTGGTGCCGCGCGGTTGCCTAAAAGAATTAATAAAAAACAGGTCCGACAAAGTTTAGGTCTTCCATCGTGCGAACGATCGTTAAAGAAAATAATATAAGCTTCTTGGTGGATAAAAGCTTTCTAGTCTACAAGGTGTATGCCTGCTAGCGAAAGCACGAAAATTGTACACTTCGGTAGGTTTTACTTTTATTACTTTATCTGCTTAGCTTACATTCTTTTTTTGTTGTACTTTTTCTATCTTCTATTTTTACTTATTTCTTTGAAGGAAAGACACATCGGGGAGATGTAAAAAATCTCGACGCTACTTCATATTAAAACTAAAGTAATTCAAACTTGTAGCCCGAACTACACAACTATTATTATCATTATGTACAATCAAATCGTCACACGCGTTATAACAACGGCTTTTTTCATTCCTAAGTCCACAACTATATCGTGTGTAGATATAGGTATATGTATATCGTTATATTCCGCTTTCCGGAATACCAGAAGAAAAGTTGGAGGGGAAGTATTTTTTTCAGAGTAATTCAAGTGTCACGTATTATCAACCTGCGCCTAAGAATCGGCTTTGGAAGGGCCTGGAGGCGGGAACGCTGCTAGCCGTGGAATCTCGGCCGGAGCTGGCGGTAACCGT
The DNA here is from genome assembly GCA_032403825.1 of Odynerus spinipes. Classification (NCBI taxonomy): domain Eukaryota; kingdom Metazoa; phylum Arthropoda; class Insecta; order Hymenoptera; family Vespidae; genus Odynerus; species Odynerus spinipes. The sequence continues at coordinate 2,450,195 of JAIFRP010000030.1, forward strand.
ACTGGTGGTCGTATTGGTCGCCGGTGCTCTCGACAGGTATTTTTGCTTCATTTCCTCCGCGGTGAACGGCGCACCCGTGCTACGAATTCCCGATCCCGTTGAACTCTCGGAGCCCGTGCTCGAATCCGAGGATGCACTTCTGGTGGCTGGTGCGTGCGTGTCGCCCGAGGTTCTCCTATTATTTTACCAAACATTTATGTTGCTATACATGTAGGTGTAATTGCAATTCCGGTATGTTCGGTAAAGTAATTAACATAATGCTGTATTTGTTTTAGCCTTTCAACCGCGGATAACGTGGAATTCGTGTCTTAAATATTTTGGAAAATTTAGCGGGTCACGTTATTATCGCGTAGACCTTCATTTTTAAAGAGAGCAGCAATGAGAAACGATTTTAACCCCTCTTAAATATTTATCATGCTATTGTTAGTTATCGTCAATTAACCTGTCCCGTTAATTATTAGCATACCGAAAAATCAAAAACTCGCTCGCGGTTGGATGGTTTATCAGTGTTGGATTTGCGTAAATCCAAGAATGTTGGATTTATCGTAGTGGAACCGAATAGTGATGGATTTACAGCAGGGAGCAATGTTGAATTTACTGTAGTGGAACCGAACAGTGATGGATTTACTATTGCAGAACTGAACTGAATTTACTGTAGTAGAATTACTACCGCACTATGGTGGAACACAATAAAGTTTCTTTTTGTCGACGAACAAGTTCTATATTAGCCAAGACGTAAGTTACATAAGCTCTTGATCTTTTTACGAGAACGTTATGTCTCAAAAAAAGTAGAAAACTTGGAAACCATTCGAGTGAGCTTAATACCTCGTGATCGTGGGTGGTCTTCTGACCGCAGCTTCCTCGGGTTCACGCTCCGCTGGAGGGTCCCTCCCTTGCGGATGAGCCGACGTTAGTACTTGCGGCTGTCGTTCCTCCACCGCCTCCGCCACCGTCGCCGCCGCCGTTGTCGTTGGCTGCGGCGCGTTCTTGTTCTGCTTCTTGATCCTGGAAATTTCGTCGTCCTCGCTGACTTGTCTCGCCATTGCCGTCGGTGCTATTCTAACTTGTACCTACACGTACACGTACGAAAGGGATCAAGCCTTGATCGCTCCGAAAAATTTTATTGTCCCTTACACTGGGAGTAACATGTACGTCTGAAGTATGCAAAATTTTATGTCGAGTGCCACTCGACCGATCTAGTCATATCCAAAACGGTTCTCGAGTGTAAGAAACTTCAAAAAAAAAAAAAAAAAAAAAAAAAAAAAAAAAAAGAAAGAAAAGAAAATTTGTTCATCTCGCCTTCCGTTTTTGATCCTCAAGATTCTCGACATTTCAGATTTAACCAACCTGAGGTTTGGGTGCTTGAGGCTGAGCAGGTTGAGCGGATTCCTCCTTCTTCCTCTTGCCAGCCCTTTCGCATTCCTGGAGCTTCTTCATGACGCGCGGTGAATCCGTCAAGCGGAAAATACCGGACAACGGACCACGCGCAGCATCCTCCGTGTCCAGGACTCGTTCTCGCGATCCCGTCGATTCCTGTGGCGTCGACGTGAATCTCACCGTTGATCTCGAATCGCCGTCGGAATCATCGCCGTCTCGATGCCGCATAAAACGGCTTCTGTAACGCGATTTGTTCCTCGGCGAGTCGTACTCCGGTGCGTCGTACCTAAAATTTCATTATCGAAATTAAACAAATTATTTTTCGAGAAAACTAGTTTCTTATGTCGTGTGTAGAGTATATCGTTTTGATCGATCCAGTACCGTGGTTTATAAATCGTTTTTTTCTACACTTATCTGTCTTCATAAATTATAATAAGCACATTACCAAAAATCGATTCTATTATAACATAGTAGGATATTTTAATGTATCACGATACCGCTACTTAACGAGACACTATGTACCAATTAATTTTCCAACACCCCCCTCCCCCCACAGACTTTCTATTTTATTCACACAAACGAGATTGGCGGCCTATTCGTTTAATCGCGCTTTACACCCCCTCCCCCTCTTTATCCCCCTCACGATGAAGCTCCATATAAATTGTATCTGAAAAGTGCACGCGCGACGTTAATTACCGAATATAACGTGCTCTCGGCTTGCTTGTTCTCGCGGCTTTTAATTTACATTCTGACGAGGGCATTTAACGCGCGAGGCGGGTGTGTTGGCAACGGCCTAACGACGCGAATTACATTAAAGCGGTAACAATTAAACGTGACGGCACCCTGTTCGCGTCGCCCCGTGACGACGTCGTATAAAATTTTTCACGCTTACAATTACGTACAAGTTACAAGAGAATAATGAGAAATAATAAGAAATGGAAAAAAGAGAGGACGACGAAATTCGAAAAGGAAATAGCGAGAAGGGTTAAGAGAGTAGTAAAGATGGAGTAATAAAAAAGAGAGAAACAGGTAGAAAAATCGAATGGAGTGGCACAGGCAAGCGTACATATTTATAACTTATGCTGGAGCAGATATGTGGGACACTCTGAAAAATGTAGACTCTCTCGAGCAGTACTTGGCAATGGACCAACGTAATTCCTGTCCGGGCTTAAATACATTTTTTACGAACGCCACGTTCTCGTTAAGTATTTCTTTTTCTCGTGAAATATTCTATGTGTCTGTGAACGTATAGCGTGCGATAATACAGGCTGTTCCACCTAACTCGACACAATAAACATGATTTTTTATACTCATTGAATCCTTATTCAAGGGTATTAAGCGAAGGTCAGCAAATTCATATCGTTGAACTCGTTTTTTTTATAAGCTACATAATTACGATAATAAAAATATGTCGAAACGTTGAAAACAATGGAGATAACGTTAGATGAAACATCCTGTACATGCATACGTATTATAGGAGCATTTGATAAACGGAGATAAAAAGGAATGAATTTAATCGATCTTTACGATCGAGATTAAACGTCTCTCGATTTATGACGACTGCCGATTTATAAGCGACTGCTGGATCGAACGGATCGGATAATTACTCGTATTCGGGAACGTATCGATTCCTGGCCAGTCGTTCCTCTTCTTGCTGTCGATACTGCGAGGCGAGACGATGATCGCTCTTGCTCCTCATCAGTCCGGGTGAACCACCCGGTGGTGCCAAACTGCTCGAACTACCTAACAATCCACCACTTCCGCTTTCTGGTTTGATGTTAAGTTCCCCGTAACCAGCCACGTGGAGAACCAATTGATTCGGATCGTGGGCCATCACGAAACGGACTCTTCTGTTGTAATCGCCGGCTTCGTATTCGAAATTTCTGTAATTCAGTTTTAAGTCGGTCACGATTTTGAAATCTCTATGTATGAAAACTGTATTTTTTCTTTTCTAGGAAAGTTCAAAAGTTAACAGACTGTCTACTACAATTTTTACTAACCTGATGAACTCCACGGTACGTAGAAAGAGTTCCTTCGTGTCGAGAAGCTCCGAATCATCCCAAGGAACGTTCTCGTTGATGTGAGCCTCTGCCAAATCGCAGTTACTTTGAATGTTTGCGATTTCCAATTCGAGATTCTCTTTGAGCTGTATCAGGCCGCGTAGCTCCGTGCCTAAGTATCGGTCGACCTCGTTGCGCAGATATTCCGTTCGGTCTTTTAAAGCTTTGCTCAATCGTCTATAAATTTCATCGACTTCTTCGGCGACAGCCGCACAATTAGTCTGTAGGCCCAGTGTATTTTTTTCGACCAATGCCAGAGCATCTTGCAACCTGTGGAGACCCCGTCGAACCTGGACAAGCAATAATATATTTAATAATCAAATTTTAAGGTAGAAAATCACTATTACAGTAATAGAAAAATTCAAATCACTAAACAAGTAGCTAATACTACAATCGTTTATTTTCTCAAATAGTAAAAATAATTTCATTTACATTTTCATCTTTCTTTCCATAATCATTACATGCATCATTCCAATTACGCGAAATTAGCTTAATATCCACCGATCAAATTGTCTCAGATTATTTATAAATCGACGATCAAAATCGATTCGTCGCTAATTTCCGTGGATACATCAGGACTTCCTTTATTTAAAAAAATCCTACTTTTCGATATGATTGTACGTGATCATCGATAGTCCCTACGTTCGTCTCATCTTCGTTGTTTTCTCACTGAAATGTCTCGCCCGTCGAGGTAACCTAATGCTACCATTCTCGAAGATGACGTAAAAGAAAGTTCTGGTTCGTATCTCTGTCTCTCCCTCTCTCACTTATTCAGTAATACACGACGATGTCGACGTCGACGATTGAGTGAGTTCTACATTTAGATCCATACTCCATTCGAATTGCAATGTAAACACGTATTAAAGAATATTTGCTTGTCGCTTAGAAAATTCGCAGATGATTGTTTGAACGCTCACAATGCTTACCGGGACATTCACGGATCGCCGCCCCTTCAAATTAAACCCAAGGTATTACGTGTGCCTAGAGGTGAGCTTCGTATAACACGGACGTTCGTATTACATTCTTGCCGGAGACCGTGTTATGTAAGGATCATGTATTTACGAACAACGGTTGGACAAAAGTTTTGTGTCATTCGAGGGATTCACAGTATACAATTTTTATAATGTGTTATACGAGGGTTACTTCTAACAATATACATGTCTTTATATTTGCGTTGGAATTGATTTAATTATTTGTTATAACAAACAGACTTACAGCACTTTCGGGAAAAACATTTACGCGTTAACATTTGATAGTGAAGCTTTTTTGATAAATTCATAAGGATTTGTATTATATTGTACTGTATTGGCTTTGTTATTAACTATATAAAAAGAAGTCACCCGTGCTTGGCGACTCGTATAGATATAGATCGTTAATACGATTAATAGATAATTCAGTAACGATAGATTCGCTCGATTTATTCGCTCGTTAATAACCCCATGACGATAATGGAGAATTATGGGAGATCGGAGAAGCGCTTATCCTCGGATGATTTAATACGCGGTAATAATGCGACTTCGGTTAAGCCGATATATATTATATAGACGTCGAGTAAAATTAATAATCGCGATTGAGAGTTTTGCGGGATAGGAAGAACTCTAGCGAGACGTACGCGCGTGTACGGTTAACTCCCTCGAATAGATAAATTTATTAGCTCGATAACTAGCGATCGAGTGGATCACCATTCGATCGTGGCAACTTCCTGCGGAAGTCGTTCCGCTCGTTCGATATATTCTCCCTCCAGTCACAGGGTGAAAACGAAATTTTGAACGTAATTGTAGATGCGATAGTTTGATAGTCAAACTCACCCCCTCCCCCCCCTCTTTGTTTCGTAGCATGATATATTTCATTCGTGTTGTAACATAAACGAAGTTTATGATCATTTTATACGTCGCTCCGCAATAACGTGTCATGCATTTCGGACTTTTACAGCTGAACGATTATGCGTATGTATGGGCAACTTATTTGGCGAAGAAGGGTGATACGACACGAAGAAAAACGAAACCGTATGGAGAAAATGTTTACATCGTTCACAAGGGGGATGTCAATCGTTCGGGACCGGTTATCGAAGCGGTCGATACTTGGTGAGTTCGTGAATATTTTTCTTTGTTAGACGTTTTCTTGTCAAATTTCGAATGCATGCATTCTTTCTCTCTTTCTCTCTTTAAATATTTATACGCTCTCAAACTCTCCTTACAACCCTCATACGATTCCTTTTACCCTGAAAAGGTCGAAGATATTTCTACCAACCCTCCTAACGTAAGAAAGGATTTTAACGATAGCCGATTCCTCTTTTGTCCGAAAGGTATCAAGAAAATAGATTCTATGAGTACGGAGAAGACCATCCGGCGAATTTAAAGGCAGTACGTCATTTCACACAGTTGGTATGGAAGGAGACTACATTTATGGGTTTTGGAATGGTCGTTACTCCAACGGGAGAAATCTACATTGTTTGCAACTACGATCCTCCGGGCAACATCGAGAACGAATTCGCTAGAAATGTGTCACCACCGAGCGACCAGGTAACTCGATAGAGATTATCATCCTTTAAACGAGTCTTCATAAAATACACGTACTGAAGCAACCCTTTTACGGTATATACTCCTCACGTGTATGTGTAACTATGTACACATGTACTTTTCTACGTATCCGTGTATGTCATGCTATTCTACAATACTTTTATCATTCGCCACGAGGAAAGAAGTTTCACGGTGGCCCGTTAAAATACAGCAGTTCGTATGTTACTTTTACCGAGCGTACGCGAAAATAGAATTAGGTTATATATCACGTTATTTGGATGGTTTCTACCCATTTAGCGAGAATTCCTATCTTCTGCATTGCGGTATATCTCGTTCTAACCTTCCCTATGGCACCCCTTTAAGTTGTTTATTACTGCAACCCTCCTTCCAGTGTATGTATGTATGTATGTACGTTGTTTGCTTCTCGAGATGAGATAATTTTATACCTACGTCTTCTTAAGGGCGTGGAACGAAACGTGTAACGTTCGTATACTTCATGGTGTGTGTAGGTATTTTTATTTTATAATCGGATTTAAAATATTAGGTAATTATATTAAACAATGACCCAAGCTAACGATAAACAAAATTGTCGTGTCGTTCTAATTATTTAAAGAATCTAATCGTCCGAAAGTAAGATATTTTCATCGTGATTCGACTCGACTCGAAATCGTAACCTAACCGCGAAAATAGGTGTGAATCAGAGAGATATACATAGTTCTTCCAATATTTCGTCGCTTCGATGACGTTCATTGAAACAAGCAACGGAGGCGACGACGATGACGACAAGACGGCATTAGACGATCGCGATTAAATTCTATCCGCGATGCCATCCGAGAGTATTTGAGAGGCTGCTACGAAAAACTTGGACGTATCGCAATTTTGACGCTGCAATTTTAGACGTCCTCCAAAGACTTGGCAAAATTTTAAGAACTCGTGTTCTTCATCGTACTTAAAAACGATACTTTATGTCTCTATCGATTCGTCAAAATATTATATCTAGTTTTATTTAGGGAAAACAATATTCGTATCGATGAATTAAGTTGAACGGTGGATAAAGAAGATACATTTTGCAAGGAGTCTATTACCGGATTGATTTTATTTGCCGATGAAAATTCTTATATCATAAATTCCGATTTACGAGAAATATTATATCAATATTTTGGCACTCTAATAGACACAGATAATAATTATGCTACATGATGGAGAATTGCACAAATCCGCAAAAATAAAATAATGACGTCTAATATAATACGAATTTTTATATAACTAACATAAAGTGTATGCAAAAATGATGATGATTTAAGAAATGATATCATTTTTCCAAACAGACGATTGCTAGGTAAAGAATAATGTATAAAACAAATGTGCAAATGTGGAATATATCAAAATTGAATGATCATTACCTGCGAGTTGATGCGCGTGATCTCACGTCTGAGGATGTCCATATGCGCGTCCTTGCACTCGGGACAACACTTTTTCTCGCAGTGGACGCATAGAGAACAATAACTCTTTTCGGAGCAGACGCCACATCGTTCCATGGTCTGACCACTGGTCGGATCTGGCAATTCCCCCGTGATCTCGATGTGCAGCTCCAGAAATCGTTGCAACGTCACGTTGGTAGGGAAGGCTTGAACACCCTGCACGATGGTAACCGAGATTAGCATTAACGATCGAAACGTTACCATTCTATTGGCGAGCGTTCTATCGAATTTTCGATTCTACCTCTATGTACACACACACACACACACACACANNNNTATATACATATATGTACGTACGTGTACCTACGTACTCTACCTATCCAGTTATCGAATGAGCAAACGTTTGCGTTTGGATTTCTAGCAGCGTTTTAAAAGTCTTTTCGATTCTGAACGCACGCTCGACCATCCGTGAGAACTCTTTGAAGTTCGATAATTCGACTTCGAATATCATTGATGTACTAACACACGCCTGGAATATATACGCTATGGATCGGACCACTCGATCGTCTCAAATAATAATTTTCTCGACGGACCGATCAAAGGGAAAAAATTCAAAGAATTCTTATTGGTATGTATACGTGCTGACTAGAGTGATTTCATCGGACTTATTTTTTTGTAGTTGCTACCAACAATTTCTAAGAGCATTCAAAAGCAGCTTTGCAATTCTTAAATGAAAAAAATGTATAGGATGTCTGACTGAAAGTTAGAATCTCTATAAACAATTTATTTTAATTATCTAACAAACTACCTTTTGCACCGTATCATTAATAACGCATTCATTCTCCAACTAATGAATAAAATGTGTTTTCTAACGATACCGTTAAAAAATAATGAACACTGACGTTTTATGGACCACCCTGTATATGTTCGCGGTATTTTCTTTTATTCGGAACGCGGGAGAACATCCGAACGATTTTATTTGCACCGGTACATACTATAAAGCTCCGACGAGCATAAAACACGTGCTCGCAAGCTCGCTCGTGCGCTCGCGCGCGCGTTTCGCGGGAGAGTATACTCGCGATGTGAAATCAGATTAATAACCCGCTTTGACGGCTTAATGGTATTGATCGTAGCATCGACGATCGGTATATCGATGGTGATCGGTGTGAGCCTCTCGTGCGGTTTGCCGGAACACTTTTTGACGGCTCGTTCAAAATGTCCGGGTCCGACGTTCGTCGCAAGCGTGCCGTGATAAAAGGGTTAAACAAAGTAATATTTGTTAAATAATTTTACTCCTTTTCTGACATTTTAATTTTTATATTTGACTTTCAATTTTAGAATTCCTTTAATATTTACTTTTTATAGCACGAAAATAGAATACTATGGGGTGCAAAGTATGAAAGAAAGCTTTTTTTGTAATAACATATTCACTCTTGTTAAATTTGAATACCAATACTGATTACATTAGCATGTTATACGCTCATTCTACCTTATACGCTCATGCTACCTACAGTATCCTAAGTTTATAATTTCTACTCTCCATTCAACCACTAAAGCCTACCTATTCCCTTAAAGCATAAATTAATAAACATTCCCGTTGATTCGTAATTAAAGATAGGAGACTCGCTTAGCTCGAATCCGAGAGCACCGATTAGGTTTAAATGCCAGCTGTTAACGTTAACGAGCAATTAGATGAAATCCGACTATCGAATTAGTATTTTCGCGGGTAGAATCGCGGTAGAATCTCATTCGAAGTCGATTATCGAGACACTATCGCGAAAGGGAGCAACTATAAGGTAGAAGTAATCGATGTTTACTTTGGGAGCGCAATTACCGAAGAAGATATCGAGTCGATAGGGTACGGTGAGCGTTCGCTTGCGCGCGCGAGAGCTCACGCTCATGTTGGAACGGCCTTTGCGATCGGAATTTTCGTTCGGGCAATATGCCAGCGTTCGTTTTAATGACTCGACTCTACTTTGATCGAACGAATTGGAGTTTTTCTCTTTTTTCAAACGCAAACCTTGTAATAATATATGTTGGTCATCGGTGTATGTACTTCATCGTTCACAAGCCATCGGTCACGTCAATGTTTTCAGTGTCATTATTATTATATTTGATATTTTATTAGATTACTATTAATTATTATGAAATAATTGTTGTCAATTACATTGTATGCAGATAGTTGCTACATTTTTATATTTTCAAATTTGAATGACAGTGATGATTGATAATTGTAGTTTAATAAACAAAATAATAAAAGAATCGAAAAAATTATCATATATAAGTACACCTAAATATACATATACCTATACGTATATCCAAACAAAGAAACAAGTGTTCGATGACTCACAAGCGATGAAGATTTACAAACATCGATGTGTATACAAACACATCCGTACATGTACACATATATATTGAAACTTACCTGATAGGGTATACGATGTTCGGCACGACATTCCGGACATTTGACCTGTCGACGTACGTAATCGACTAGGCCGTCCATGCACGGCTCCATGCAAAAGCTGTGCTGACATGGTAAAAGCTTCGGGTTCCTGTAGCGGTCCAGGCATATCGCGCACGTTAGCAGTTGCTCGAACTGCTCCATGCCTGCGAAACGAGAACGGGATAGTTTTCAGTAAAGCTCATCCTCGCGCGGTACACGAGAGACTGCACGAGCTTCCTCGCGCAAGCTTTTGCCTTCGCGAAGAGAACCTCTCTCCGACACTCTCTCTCCGGTTCGCAGATACTATTAATACTGACTCAGAATGCAGTGTCATGCAGTTTAACAAATAATACGCTTTCAACTTCGTCACGATACTATCGCTCACGATTTTCCTTCTTTTCGTCTTTCAAGAACATTCTGAATATCGGTGTTAGAGTAAGTAAAGCTTTCATGCTGTTTTCTTTTTTTTTTTTCCTTTAAAGAAGAAGATGAATTAGACAGGCCGAGTGAAGTAAATTTATGTTAAATTTGTTTGAAATTTAAGAAATACATATATTAAATGTTGCGTAACGATCACTTATTCTACTTTTAGATAATCATAATAATATCGTCATATTTTAAGAATCATAAGTTTATAATTTTATCGTGGATACCCGCAGTGTGGCAGGAATCTCGTTGTTTACTGATAATTAGCATAAATAAACGACGATTTAACAAATAGATATAAATAACGGTGTCCTGACGCATTGCCGGATGATAATTTCGTTATATTAACGACGTGAGTAAGGTACACTCGCATGTTTGCTAACGAAACGTTGTCATCGTTAATAAATAGTTGGGAAGTCGCGCTAATGCGAGCAGATATATACATAGGACGATTTGTAAGTTCAAATCGTGCCAAAGTAAATCTCTCCGTTCTGGTCTAAGCGACGAAAATCGAATCCAAATCGTTAGATTAATAATTATTTCAAGAGATTTGCCGTTATTTCTTTTTCTCCTTCTTTGTTTCTTTTCGCCTAATTTCTCGTAAAGACAGATCAAAAGACAACGGGCAAGAAAGAGAAAGAGAGACAATGTCAAGATCTTCATCTGCGAAGTCGTTGCACTTCTATTTTCAGGCAGGATGCATCAGCGAGTGTAAAGTTAGTCAGTCTAGAGCCCTCCCTCCCTCTCTCTTTCTCTCTCTTTACGTGCTCGAGAACTCGAAGAGCGTACTTCCGAACTTCTTGAATTGCAAATTAGACTCCGCGGAACATTCGTCGAACAATTAGGAGTACGTTCGAGGTAAGAAGTTTGTCTTTGGGTCGCATCAAAGTGCACACCATCCGATATTCGTAGGTTGATGTTCGAAAGCTCCTCGAAACGATTTACATTACGCTTAGTGGTCGAAACCATCGTGTAAGAAAGAAAGTTTAACGAAATGTATAATTTACGTATATTTTTCATGAGTTTACAAGAATATATTATCTCAAACATTATCGACGATTAGAAATCCAGAACGAGTCACCGAGTTCTTATCTTCAAATAAAAGTTTCGAGCCCTCGACCAATTAGCTCGTCCAGCCCGATTCAAGTTGAATTTAAAAAGTGCTATCACGTACGACACTCACTGGCGAGAATTTGAAGTTCCACCCCTCCCTAACCCTTCTTTCACGAGAACCCGATAACGATAGGTAGACACGTTCGAAACATAAATTCTCGAGACTTTTCGGGTAGGAAGTTTCCAATCGGATTCGATCTTCTCTGATTGCACGAGTCTTGGACTTATTTCAGGTTCGACCTCGCGTAGCATCCGGCTATTTGTCGTCCCGCTGCCCGAGCCGACGCCACCGACGCCGACGCGGACGCAAAACGTTTCTTTCGTCACGAGTTCGTCTTTCGTTCGTAGATACGATGAATTTAACCTTTCCGGTTCGTCGGAATCATCGGCGCGTTAAAAGCCAGGAACGATTGGACTATTATTTTATAGAACGGTCGCTTTTATTCTTATGCTTTTTGTTTAGAAGGATTTTCCAACATTTTCGAATCGAATTCGACGGTCTTGAGTAAAGACGTTCTTTGTCCGTTTCTCGAAACAATAGTTCGGTGTTATAGAAGAATTGCCAATGGATTTGCGCAAAAGCTTTTTCTTGGCATCTCCTGGAACATTTGTCGCTGGTCCGTCAGCTTCCTTTCCTCGAGACGACCGGACATTTATTAATAGTTTCTGTACGGCAGTCGGGCAACAAAGTTCACGCTTCGTGGTTTTAGCACGAAATTGTGAGCGAGAATAAAAATAATGAACGTAGCCTTTATACCATTCACTTTGTAATATACCTTAAATATTTACTAGTTTATATAGAACGAGGAATATAATTTATGAATTAACGATACTCTCAAGATGTTCCTATTTGAAATATTAGTTTGAAATATTTCTAGGAACATACCTAGATCGATCGTCTTTAACAGAATATTTTACCGGATCATTGGTAACATTTTTAAATTAGTGACACTTTTACGACATTCCTGTTTGAAACATTATCATGAAATATTGTTAATGCCCTAGCTGTTGAGATACTTTGAGATTCGATAAAAAAATTCGATCGCTAAGCTTCGAACAGAGAAACGAGCGTTGAATAGAGAAGCCGGGTCGATTTTAGCTATCCTACGTAGTCGAGCTATATACTTTTTTGGTACAGACAGCATTGCTGACGTCGAAGGTCGTTTTGACGATCGGAAGGAGCATCCGGGGTCAGGATGGTAAAAATACCCGGTAAATTAGGTGCCATTGTTACCGTCGAACGTACCACTTGTTGATCCCTAAGACGAATTTCCTCTCTCTCTCTCTCTCTCTCTCTCTCTCTCTCTCTTTCTCTCTCGCTCTCCTTCCCCGATACACCGAGTTCCTCGAATATCTTTGGCGTATGAAGCATTACGATGCCGTTTTGCAAGCCGTGAACGAAGTTTCATCTCTGCGGAGCTAATCAAGAAAGCGTTTACAACACAGTTTGCGATATTTGCACTTGCAAAGCGGAATAACGCAAATTTGCATTGTTCGCGAAATGTAGCGTATCGATGTGAGCAAAATCGTATCTCGCGAGGATCTACGGCTACAAGCTGGGTGGAGGAGGAGG